>CAJNOL010001338.1:22490-68376 GCA_905250125.1 Rotaria sordida | reverse complement strand
CCAGTATTTGGGGTATAACCCCCCAGTTTTGCCCGATAACACCCTTTGAAAATAGCACCATTCGATAGAGCATTAAATTCTACACCCAACACAAGCACTTAGAGAGTTAACACAGGTAAGAAAACGAATCGGGACAAGAAATACTCGAATTTGGTGCTAACTTAACTTACGTTGAAAAAATGGCTTCCGAAAAAAGACGCAATTCAATTTTTTTTTCATCGTTGCGTCAGATTGTTGTTTATGTATTGATGTATGTTCTACGAATAGTTGAAAAAAAGTGCACAATTCTGATCATTAATATGATTAACATCTTGGAAGTAAACGACAAAAAAAATGTTGATTCGATGAAAAAAATTCTTGTAGTTCAAAAAAAAGAGAAATCAAATGAAATCTGATGCACAAAGCAATCTATCTCTATTAAAACAAAAACAATTGTATTTTAATCTTTTTTATTTGGATATGAAAATAAAAGGTATATAACAATACTATAGTTCAATAAATGTTTATAGACAATACAAAATCTCAAACTTTCTTTTTAACGAAATAACATTTATCGGATTGTAATAGTATTCTATTTGTACTAATCAAACTTTGACTATGAATAGCTGTCCTATTACAAAACTCATAAATATTGATGAATACTAGTGAATTATGGAAGCACTGATTATTGCTGTGAACATACTTTTGATATAAGTACTCAATATAAAATACTATCTCGAAAATGAAAACTGAATACTTTATCGATACAAACAGAGACTATGATCATAATTTATCATTTTCATTGATGATACTCTTCCAATTATGTCTAGAGTCAAACAAAAGTTCAATATTTATAAATAAAGAATTGATAGAATTCTATGTATACAATAACTAGATCCAATCATCTACTAAATTAACATAAATACATTTAAAGTTGCATGATCACCATTCGATTCTATATTCTTGTTTTTTTTTTCTTTTGAGTAATAAAAAAAAAGTTCTGTGCATACCTCTTACGTGTTCTCTTGTTAAAAGTAAAGAATAGAAAGAAAAAATAATAATAAGACAAAGAAAGAGAGTGCAAAGAGTATATTTTTATATAGGCACTCTATTTGAAACATTTTACAAATACATCAAGCAAGAATATGTCAGACAATAAAAATTCAACATTATCACATAGTGAAGCCAAATCAAACGAAGAATTTGGTTTAACTGGAACAACAACTGGATCAAGTGGAGAACATTTAAAAACAACTGGAGCTAGTGCATTAGGCACTAGTGGAGCTAGTGGTGATATGGGAAATGAAAAATCCAAAATTGACAGATCAACTGATGGTATAGGACCATCAGCAACAACAACAGCATCATCATCAACAGTTGCTAATAATCAAGGAACACGTTAGATATTACAACAGAAGACTTGAAAACAGTTTAAATTTTATTGTACATAATTTTATTTCAGCATCCATTTTCATGTTTCATTCACGTAGAAAAATAAAACAAGATCACTATAGAAACCGATTTTGAATATAATTTACGCATATTATCTTACAGAACTTTTCATTGACAATTGCTTTTTATTAAAGACCAGACGTTTGTAGTAGATATCAGTTTTTTCAATAAATTCTAGTTTATCATATAATTTAAGAAACATTCAATTCTTAAATAAATCATTTTAATGAACAAGAAAATCACTCAAAACTAATGTAGAATTGTTCTGAACAAAAGTCGAATCACTAAAAGATGATATAATTTGTCTACTAGAGATTTCATAAAATGAGAAGGTATTCATTTCAATATGTACGTAACTATGACGAATGACCAAAACATTTTTTAGATAATACTTGAAAAATCGATAATAGATGTCATCACTCATCGGAGACCCGAGAAAACAGTATAGAAGTAATGGGTGTAACTAAAGAAAAAAAAAGAAGATAAATGAAATTTTCAGGATACATTTGAAACAATCGATCGATGGTCTATAAGATGATCTATACCATCGGAGTATCATAAGAAACTATAGTGAGATAGCCGCCAGGAGATTATAGATGGATGAGCCCTCATCCCTAGTAAAAGCTTTCGGTCTATGCCACTATCAGAGGCATGCTGAAGTCAGTCACTACTGGTTGAATGGGAATTGAAGTAGATGTAGGTACATCCCACCCCCAAGGGGCTAGAAAGTTATGATTATAAGCCTAAAAAGAACGTTTGAGTTTTACATTTATATTTTTCATAGGATATTGTATAGACAAGATTTCTGTTTTTTTTTCTAAGATGCGTTTATTCATTAATATCCAAGACTATTTGTTTGTAACAACATTCATATACATAATACATTAAACTTATATATACAAAGCTACGTTTAGTCTTTCATACAAAACAATAATAATAATGTTGAAATTAATTTATCATCGGACAAACACCATCAGTCCACTGAAAAGAAAAAGAAGTATATATGTATATGTATATGTATTTGTTTTTTTTTTCTTACAGTTAAAAGATGACGATGTTCAGCAAGTGCTATTGCAGACTGATAATCTTTTTGTAAGCTATCATTTATTTGTATAACTCGATCGTTTGTTTCAGCTAATCGAGGATCATTACAAACATGATAAAGATCTAAACAAAAGAAATTAAATTTTAAAAGAAAAAAATAAATTTCTACCTCGAAGTAAACTCATTGTATTCAATTGTGCAGTATAATCAGGAATTGATTGGCTTATTGTTGTTGCTGATTGAAGCATATTTGCACTTTCCTATAGTATACAACAAAATTAGAGAGAATAATTATTAATAATTTATTTTTTTTTACTTGATAACTATGCATTCGAAAAAACATATGACCAAGAATGATAAATGTATTAGTTAAAATTTTATTTAAATCTTCATTACTAGCAAGATTAGCTGAACGTCGAAAGAGTTCTCTGTTTAAATACAAAATAGAAAACAGATTTTTTTTTAAAATAATCTTTTACATAGTCTTACTTAGCTTCATGTATACGAGATTGTGTTAAATTATGAAGACCATTTAATAAATTTCCAATAGCATGAAGTATTGCTGATCTATATAATTAAGATATATAATATGTTGGTTTTCTTTTTTCAAAATAAATATTATCTTACTGAGTTGTATTTAATTCAATATTAATTTGTTGTAATATTGGTATTAGATTTGCTATTTTTGATGTTCGTAAATAAATAATAATAAGATTAGCAAAAATAAAAAAACGAAATTCTTTATCGCCAGAAAACTATATTTACAAAAAAGAATAACACTTTCAAAATTTATTTATATTATCAAAAGAATTAATTTACTCGTGTTCGAAGAGCACTTGCAAACTAAAGAAAAACAAAAGAATTTTGAATAATCAATGACCGGAAAGTTTCTAGACAAGATATTTGTTTACTCTTGATACGATAGAAAGCATTTTAGACGAGTAAACATGCGAAAAATTGTCGGAATCAGTCGTTTTGTAGAGCGAACAGTTCTCAACAAAATGTCATATTGAACTAAGCTGTAGTTTCTATTCAAGCATTTTTTCAAGAGCTCCTTTTACAATGTAAAACAGTTGTCGATTTTTCAAAAATCAAGTTGCCTTGTCGAAAGACAGAAAACAACTTCAAATAGTGCATTTTGTAGGATAGCTTCTGATCTACAAGCTAATATATAAATAAACATGCTAACTTTTAGTTTTGAATCACAATAGTGGAGATATAAAATTTTTCTGCCCAAACTAATGTTTTGGGCTTTTCAAAGATTATTTCACTGAAATAAAATTTTTGATTCCATATTCCAAAAGAGAATGCTAACTCATAGCTTTTGATTGGTTGGAAATATTTTCTATTGAATCAAAAGTAAACAAATATCTTGTCTAAAAACTTCCTCATCATTCATTATATTTTTGAAATTACTTGTGCTTCAGCTGCTTCATTAAAATTTAATGATGTTGCATAGAAACCCTAAAATAAAAAATAATTTTCTTTTCTTTTTTTATCTTATTTCTGTAAGATAAATTTACTAATAATGCATGAAGAGTTAATGTTCGTTGAATAGCATTGCTATTATTAATCGGATTTGATGTATTATGAAGACGACATAATACATTGATCTAAATAAATATTCGTTTTCATTTTAAGTACATGTTTAGATATAAAAATGAATTTATTTACTTCTTTAATAGCAACAGATTTATTACCAAATATTAAATGACTTTGTATACGACATTCATAAAATAACATTTCAACAGCCATTAAAAATGGACTATGATCAACATTTTTAATTTGTTCTATTTGTGCTTGAGCTTTATCAGCATATTTAAGAGCTTTTTCTAATCGACCTGATAGCATTGAATGAAAAACAGTTAACTAAAGAAATGAGTTTAAAAAAATAACAAGAACAAAGGTTTATTATTTAAATTTGAATTTATTCAATTAACATACTAAATAAACAAGAACATTTAAATGATCACGAGATAACCATACAAACTGTTCGAGTGGATTTGTGACTAAATATGCTTCTAAAATGAATGAAAAAGAAATATAGAATTATGATTTTATAAGGAGATAAATAACCTTCTTCAGGACGACTTGCTAGATTTTGAATACTTTGTTGAAGTTGCATCAATGCATTTTTTGATGATTTTATCTACATGTAAAACATTTATAAATTTTTAAAATGTAATTAATCATTGATAAATTATTCAATCGGAAAGATTGAAATGTAGTTTTACTCATAAACGATAGAAATTTGGAAATATCCGAAGTTTTTATTCTATGAGGAAACAGACAATTCAGACACACTCCTTCTGTCTAAACTCATTTCTGTTTTTTTTACTAACTAGAATTCTAAAAGATAATCTGAAAATATCTCAAGATAAGTTAAAAATTCTCGTTTTTCTTGACAGATTGTTTTTCTGTCGACTGTTTTCCTATCACATAATATCTTTTATTTTAATATATCATTTCTATTTAAAATAACATACTTGACCAAGTCCAAAACAAGAACATGAAATATGTAAAACCAAATAAAAAATTCTTAATGTTTCAATATGTGAAAAATTGCCTTGTAATGCATTAATTCTATCTAAACATGGTTTTAATAAATTTTGTGCATCTATATAATCTTTTAATGATAATCGTAACTAAAAAACAAAAAAAAATAAAAACTTTAATTTTTTAAATCTTTATTTTAACTAAAATCTATTACCATTGCTTTCGTAAGTTGAAAAAGAATTTGACAAAATAAAGCATTAATTCTTACACAAAATTCTATTCCACGATCAGTATAATAAATTGATGTATTATAATCTTCTTGAGAATGATAAATATTCTAAAATTAAAAATAACAACAACAAATGTTTAATATATATGTATAAATTTTAATCTTATATATTTTACAATTATTTGAAATATAATTCTACAATGCCAATATGGTTGTTGAGATGAAAGATCATATGCTTGTTGAAGTAATGTTATTGATGATGCAAATTGATTTTGATTTAAATAAATTTTTGCTAATAAACAAAGACTTTCAAGTTTTATATCATCCGGCATTTGAGCTAAATGACACTTGAAAAAACAAAAAATAGAACAAAATATTAATATATTAAAATTATAGATAATCAAGAAAAAACAAAACAAAACAAACAGCTTTATCAAGATGCATCGATGCCATATCAATATTTGTTGTATGTTGTGTATATAATCTTCCCAAAAATAAATGAACTTTTGCTTCAATTAATGGTGGTAATCTTATTGTTAAAATAGCTTGTAAACATTGAATTGCTAAACGATAATTTGGTGGTGTACTTGTTCGAAAATATTCTGCTGATCCAAGCAAAGCTAAATAAACAGGGTCAGCCATCTAAAATAAATTGATATTTTGATCTAACTAAATGCAAACATAAATAAATATCATTTACGATAAAAAAAAAAAAAAAGGAAAAAAGAAGAAGAAGAAGAAGAAGAATATGACAATTGAATGTTAATACACATCTGTTTGTTTTTTTTTCTTTTTCATTTGTATACACATACACAAAAATCGAAAATAAAAATAAATTGCTATTACACAAAGAAATGAGAAAAAAAGATAGACTAGACACAACAAACAAATGGGTTGAAGGGAAGAGCGCATCGCTCTATCTTGGTTCTAAACACAAGAAAAAAAATATACTTTCATGCTCATGTAAAAAGAAATACAGAGATAGATTGAATATAAATTAATGCGAGATTGCCTAAATTGCACAGAAAATAAAAACATAAAACACCGTAAATAGAATTGAAATAAAGATATATAGTGAAAGAAAGAAAGCTTTCTTCTTTTTATTAATAAGGTATTGAATTTTGTTGATATTGAATATAATCATATAGACGTGTTCTTAAACTATGTGCACATCGATTGATTACTTCATGCATATAACGAGCTGCATCAGCTTCACTTGTATCAGGTTTTAAACGAGCATTTAATTGTTCTAATGTATGACCACGAAAACATGGTAAACCAGTATCAAGCATTAATGCAACAAGAGTTATAAAATGATGACGATATGGTCTGAAAATTAAAAAAATTATATTTTATCAGTATTTTTTATGTAAAATATTATTCTTTAGAATTATGAAATCAAGTCTTATTACAATCTATGAGAAGAGATTATCATGATTTAGATGAGTACAAGGTAAGCTTTTTTCGTATTAGAGAGCTGTAATTCCACGTTTTTATGGATTCAAACTCACAGCTAAATTTCGACGGTTTCTAAAATATGACGGAGAATCGAAATTGTTAAATCTATTTTGACAAATTTTCACTATTGAATTATTAAGATTAAAAACGCCATATATTTCAGTACTTAAACAAAACAATATTATACATATATATTGAAATATTTAATCTTAGGAATGAAAAAAATGAAGATTTCTCAATATAGATTTAAGAATTTTTGTATCTATCGGATGATTTAACGATATCGGATGTAATTTTTTGGAACTGTATCCTGATTGAGAAAAATTTTCTAACTCTCTGAGCTAACCAATAATATCAATTTAAAACATTACTGACAATAATTTGCTATAAGTCTTTATGAATACTGTTCAATTACTTTGCATTGTCTTTTATCCATCTTATTCTAAATAATTCTTACGCATGAAAAGAAAATATTAGTATTTACTAACTTCTCAATCAAAGCAATTCTTTTCCAAGAACGATAATCTCCTAATGAAGATTTGAATTATTATATGATAAAAATTAATTTTTACCTTAAAGCTAAATAACCTTTAATACATAATTCTTTAAACCATTGAAAAGCTGGAGCAGTAAGATCACCCATAATAAGAATCATTTCTGCAGTTAATTTAATATCTGGCTCAAAGCGCATATTACCACCAGGTGATGATTCAAACATAAAACCAAAATCTATATAACGAAAAAAAAACAAAAAATTATTATTTATAATATAAACATATTGTCGTAAAAACAAACCAATATGAACAATATGTCCTTCATCATCAATCCTAAATAAATAAAATCTATATAAAATACAAGAAAATTTATTATTAAAACAAACATAATATTTCCATTATGACGATCTTTTATTTGAAGCATAAAAAGTGCTATTGAGTATGCTGCCATACTCATAACAAAATTTCGACGTGCCTTCAACGCAAAAAAAAAGAAATCGATTTTTATAAATTTTCTTCTTTTTTATCTGTTTAATTTTACTTTTTGAAATTTAATTGAATCATCTTTTCCGTAAACATGTCGAAAATATTCAAATAAACCAACTTCTGTATTTCTACCAATATCTTCACGTGAACGAGAATTTGGTACACATTCAATAACACCACACTATTATAAATAATTTTTTTTTTTTGTCGTTTGAAAATAATTATTAATTAATTAAATACTTACACCAGGACTTGTAGCAATAACACGATATGTATATAAATATAATTCTAAACCTTCTTGTTCAAATATATTTTGAAAAAGACGCATTAATTGTAAAGCCAAAATATCCTTTTTGTTTTTGAAATAAAAAAAAAAAACAGTAGGTTTTTTTTGTAAATGAAAATAGAACCGAGATAATTCTACCTGTCGAACATCATCGCCAACTTTAAAAATAGCCATTTGAGAATATTGATTACTAAAATCTTGCATTAATTCATAATCAGGATCAGCACAACGTTCAACTTGTTCAATACCAACAGTTTGAACACGAAATGTTGCACGATATGGTGCTTTAGCCGCGCTAGAATTCAATTTATTGTTTTTTATAATTATAGTCAATTTCTTTTTAAGTTAATATATGTTTTACCTTTGCATTGGTGCTCCACTTTCTGGTATTAAAGAAATAACAATTGCTTCAGGATTTGATGGTAGATAAACACCAGGTGGTACTTCACTACCAATTGTTCGTAATTCTTGTAGACAAGCTAATTAGAAAAAACAAAACAAATAATTTCAATTAGTATATCATACGACAAGAATTTTTATTTATAGTGTAGTATAAGAGAGAAATTCTTTACATATTTAAATGAACAGATTCAGTTTAGTGTTCTCATATTTTATAAAAATCTAGTAGTGAGCTACCCTTGCGTTACTTAGTAATGGTAACGCAAAAAATTTGCGAATTTATCATGAAAAGGCTATGTTTCGAAAGTAGTGATTTCTTATAAAGTTTAATCAAAAGTATTCGGAGTCAAAGAATCAGAATCTCTATCACAAATTTCGAAAAACTGCTTAAAGTTTCAAGTTTCGTTATGTGTTACCGTTACTGGGTAATATACCTGTAACTTTCCTCATATACAAAAATCATTGAATATTTGTGACATAATTTAGAATATTTGTTTTTAACAGAAAGACAAAAATTATGTTTTAATACTGATTATTAGCATTGAGTCGCAAGGAAGACCTTTTCTTAAAGATTAGGTTTTTCGGAGTTCGTATAATTGTGTTAAGAACGATGTATTTCGCTTCGTAGAAGTTCGAAACAGTTCTTCGCGAAGAGAAGAACTTTATATTTATTCTTGTATGGATGTTGTAAATCTCCTCAGAGAACATAAAGCTATCCTATATTAGAAGGCTAACTATAAGAAAAATTTCACGAGGTGTGATAGAAGGCTATGAATTTTGTAAAAGCCTTTTTTTCGAAATCCAGTGGATTCTAATTCAATTTCAGCACGTAAAGTCCAATTTTTGAGCAAAATACTATTATTTTAAATTAAAATTACTATTCTTTTCTAGTAAGTATTTTTCTTAGTAAAATCTCTAGTTTATCGATATTTGTTTGCTAAAAACATCTATTCGATCCAGTCCAAAAATTTTCGGATCCAATCGAACCGTACTTTGATACTCTCGATGAAATTTTCTAATTAGAATTGCATAATCGTCCCGAAGAAACAAAATACTTTTCCTTAGAGCTTATTTTATTTAATTTTACCTTCTTTACGTGAATTTCCTTTTGGATAACTTTTAATTGTATCAGATACTTTAGTAAGTCGATTGGAAAAAGCAAAAACACGTTCATAAAAATTTCTTGCATCATGTGTAAAATCAATTTCAATTTGTCGAGCTATTGGTTCTAATTTAGCTTGCATTTCCTGATCAGGTGTATCTTCATTTTTATATGTATTTGTTCGAATATTCCATATAAGTTGATGTGCTAATAAATTTGATTTTTTCGATAATGCTAATATTAAACAACGTACAAAACCCATCTAAATAGAAAATAATTTATATTAATTCAATTATCATTATTATTAGTTTTTATTTTTTTTTGAATATACTTCATCATAACGAACAGCTTGTACTAATTGAGGAATATATAAAATAAGTGCTTCAGATTTTGTTGTATATAACATTCGTGAAGCAAATTGAATTGTATAAGAATTTGCAACTTGATTAAGACGTGCACTAGCAAAATAAGATAGTGCAGCAACAGGATTAATTGGAGCCCAAGTTAATATATGAGATGTCTAAAATTACAAATAAACAATAAAAGAATTGTGTATGATTATTTTCTTTTTTTCTTTTTAAATTTATTACTTCACATTGTCGATCATTATCTGAGGTTAATGTAAATATACTTAGTGCTTCTGGTATATGACGAACTTGCAAAGGATATGATCTAACTAGACGTTGAATTTCAAGACGTAAAGATTCTTTTGGAACACTAAAGTCAAATAAAATGTTTTCAAAAAAAAAAAAAAAAGATTAAAAATTTAAATAAACGTACGTATAATAAAGACTAATAGCTAAATCAGGTGAAATAAACCAAGCTAAACGTCCATATTCTTGCCAAGCTTTATTAGTAATTCCATTCATATCATATAATTTCCAATTTGTATATGTTGTTTGTGTATCTTGATCAAATTGAAGTTCTGGACGTCCTAATGGATTATGAAATGTTTCTAAACGTTCAATTTCATAAGCCTTAAGAAAATTTAAGATTTTTGTAGTTAATTTAATAAAAGATTTATTTAACTTACAAGTAATGTTAAAAGAAGATTACGTTTTTTAAGTAAATCTCGAGATAATATTTGTGCATCATTACTTCTATCAGTATTTTTTGCTGATGTACCTAGAATAAATACAAAATCAATCAATATCGAAGAATTTCAAGAATGTTTTCTCATTTCAAGAAAACTACTCGAATTGATACCCATCGTTTGAACTCATATTGAGTTCACAAGGAAGTTTCGGTAAGACTAGAAAGATTCCTAAAAGCGTTCCTGTTGATGAGCCTCTCGAGCCGAGTTATGATGGTTTTCCTGAATTTTCTACTCAGCTCTAGATATTTATCGAAAATTCAATAAAACGGTCATAACTCGACTTTAGAGACACACTGACACGAACCCTTCTAGGAATCTTCCTAGTCTTACCGAGACTTTCTTATAAACTCAATATAGAGCAGTCTTGGTACAATATATTCACTAATTAAGACAACTTGTTAGAGCCAGAAGCAATTAGTTAGAATCTTCAGATTTTTCTTGCGGGGGGCTAAGATTCAACAACTATCGATAAATTTTGCAATAACTCAATATTATTCTAGAACATTGAATTCTGTACGAAATGAGTTGCAAAAACTACTTTTAAAAATATACAAGTATTTAAAATTTGTCATACAAATGTAAATAGCGCGTGTTGTATAGCAAATTGATCTATTATAAACTGTTTCGCATTTTAAAGTTGATAGATTTCGATCGAAATAGTATTCTGTATAATCAATATTTTGAACTTTTGCATAATGGTGATTCAATTTGACTCGTCAGATGGAAATGTTGAACAAATATTCAGAAAAAACAAAAAAGTCTGATTCTAACCAGCTATCCGAAAAATGAATGAATATTATATGTCAAGACTTTTACTCGATAGATTATATACATTCTGATATTATTAATATGATAGTTCATTATAGAAAAATTCAATCTTAATAATTTATTATTTCATTACCAGACTTTCGACTTAATGTTGATTGTCCACCAACACCTTGTACAACTCCAGCACTACTACCAGCTAATGCATTAATCCATCCAGATGTTGTTCCACTTTTTGTTGTACCATATAATGATGCAGCATCAATTGTTTCATTATTAATACCATTCGGTATTGAACTACTACCATTAACTAAAATAAATAAAAAATTTACTTAACGTTTTCTTTTTAACAAAAGAAAAAAAACAAATATACTTGTTATCGGTGAATCATTACAAAATTTCTTTTCACCATGAACTAATGAAAAAAATCGAATTAATGTTCGAATATCATTTCTTAATTCATTATGTGTTTGAGTTGGACAATGATGATGAACACTAAAGAAATTTTAATAAATTATTATTAGTAAAAAAAACAAAATATGCTTTATTTTGTTTTTTTTTCTGTTGAATTGTTTACTTACGTAAAATAATCAAATGCTGTATGATAAATTTTTTCTCGAAGTAAAAATTTACTAACACCATCAGATAAATAATCACTTTGTACAAGATATAAAGCTAAATATAAAAAACGAAATCGAAGACCAACAGCACCAACATGTTTTGTCATTGGTGCTTTTGAATTTTCTAATATTAATGAAAGTGATTTATGTAATAAATCAACAAGCATTTCCATTTCAATATCAGCTTTATGCATACATAAAAATATACGTTCTTCAATAAACTAAAGAAAAAAAAAATAAAAATAAATAAAATCATGTAAATTAATATTTAATTACTTTTAAAAATATTCGATGTGGATTTACAGATGGTGGTTTAGGTTTTAATTCTTCTTTTTCTGATGGTGCAAGTGGTGATGGTTCTGGTTTATCAATTGAATAAAGACCATGTCGATCACTTATTATTTTTTCCCAAACTTTATAAATTTCTTCAACAATCTTAAATTTGAAATAAATTTCATCATAAAACAAAAAAAAATCATTATATAATCTATTTACTAATAATTCAAGTTCAGGTCGACCTATTATTGCCCAACACCAACAATCAACTGCTCCTTCCATTACTGATGTTGTAAACATTTTTATTGGAAGCCATGTCATTGCATGAACCATATCTCGATCAAGTGCATTTTCTTAAAATAAAAATTTGCAAATAAAAATGAACTATCGAATAGATAATTTTATCAGTTACCTTTTTGTGTATTGATTCCATTAGGTGTACTACCAATTGCTGTAAAACGTAGTTCATGTTCATTGTCTTCTAGAATATAAATATTCAAGTTAGTATTCACTATATCGATAAAATAGAAGGATAAAAAGATTCTTAATAGAGTTGAAAGATAGATAGTCAGTTTTTCTTTCCTATATGCCTATATTAATTACTTGTAAATGCTTCTTCAGCTTATTTCTATAATGAACATTTTTCAGTTAACATGCTCTACAACAGTGATGTGTAACACTCGCGCCTTTCGCGTACGAGCCGTTAAACTCTGTTGTTGGGACTTTTTGAAAAAAGAATGCACATCAAACGCTGAAAAGTTGAGAGAAGGAATTTAATCCTTAATAGACTCATTCTTTATGAAATACCGTTCATTGTATTATCTCATTTATTAATTTTATAAAATAAATCGTAATCAAAACTTCATCTCGTAGTTTTGGATGCAATGCACTTCTTCGCTATACGAAACAAAGTAAGTTAACAGTTAAATAAATGATTTTTTATTTTCTTGTGAAAACGATATTACAGCTGATCGATATTAATCATGAGAATAGAGCGCAAGAATCTTGCTAGATTATTCAAAAAATTATCGTATTCTACGATGAAAAAGAATCAGGCATGGCTTTTAAGAACTGTAAGATTCTTTCGAGATTAGAAATTTCTTGTCTTGTCAGCTAAATTTCTGCCTACTGAGTTCACAAATCAGATAAGAATATTGACTGATACTTTCTCTAGTTCTATCAGAACTTTATCAACATGAAATAAGAACTTACTATATAAATATATCAAAATTTAATTATGAATTTAAAAATAAAGAAGAGTTATTTGAAAAAACAAAAATTCTCAACTATAATTTCATCTATTCTTATTCTATTGAAGCTAATCGAACGATTGAAAACAATGTTTTTACTTAATTACAAACATATTACAACAAAATTTCTTTGTAAACTTTCACCTGAATCATCAACATAATGAATTAACATTGCTGTTAATTTGAAAAGTCCATTTCGAAAATCACTATCGACTAAACAAAAAAAAAAGAAAATATTCAAAAGCATTGATTTAAAAATTAAAACAAAAAAAAAATTCTTTTACAAATTGCAATTCGTTCTTCAAAATCAAGTGCAATGCCTTTATCACTAATAGGTGCTACAGTTGACATTCGACGACGACGTTGTTGTAATGATTTATATTTATCAAGTGAACTCAATCGATTATAAATAGCAGTTTCCATTTGTCCTTTTACTTGTAATATTGCTGTTCGATAATCACTACGATCAAGTCCTTCAACCTAATATAATCAAAAATCATTATTCTATTTTGTATTCATTTGATTTTACTTACAAAACCAACTGCTGCACATCGTTCACCTAATGATACCATATAATCAGCAAAATCTGTTCGATAATATAATTTATTTCCTCCAGTTGTTGCCTTTTATTTATTAAAAAATAAAGAAAAAAACTGTTAACACAATCCCTGCGAGATTAAAACATGAAATACGATGTAGTTGCTTTCGCTGATCACAAGAGAGATTGTTTTATGCTATCTATTTTCGGACACATTTCACTATCCTTTTACTTAATCGTCTAGAACTTTTGGATTGTGTTTCACAAAAAACAAACTCAAACTTACATTTGCATCAGCTGTTTTTGAATAAGTACTTAAATATTCCCACATAACCTAAAATAAAATTATTTAAATAATTAATAAAAATTATTGATTAAAATAAAAAAACTTACATGTAAACCTTTATGTTGTCTAGCTGCATTTGAAATCTTTTTTCCTTGTTCAAGTTTAAGCATATATTGCTAAAATAATGAAAAATTCTTTTTTTTTTTCTTTCTTCAATTTATTATTTTAATTCTTACTTGAATACATGATTTAAGTAATGTTGGTGACATCATTAATGCTTGTTCAATAAATGTTCGACCAAAATCCACAAATGCATTAGAAAGTTCCTATTTAATTATAAAAATAATCTTATGAAAAATTAATATTTTTTTTTTTTTGAAATTAAACAAACCAATCGTTTTTCATGTGTATCAGCAAATTGTATTGTATAATTTGTATTTGGTACACGATGATGTGCAGTTACTTTATGTAAATTATCTTCATTTAATGAATAAGATAATATATTAATAATATTCATTAATGTTTCAATAACAACTGAATTACAGAATAAATGTGGAAATCTATTAGACAAAAAAAAAAGCAAAGGCAAAGATTAACATTATTTGTTTTGTTTTTGTTAAATATAAATAAGAATTCATACGCATTTTTTGATAATAATGAATAAAGATAAAGTTTAGCTTCTTCGCGTACTTCAGCTCGAACATGTGTTCGTTTAACCATAAAAAATTGGCATTGAACTTCAAGATTTTTATTTCGTTCAGGACTTTTTGGCTAAGAATTTATATATATATATATAGTTAAAATTTTTTCGAAATTTTATCATGTTAATCTTACCATTTTTTTCATTTCATCAACATAAATTGCAAAACTTTTTCTTCCAACAGCTGTCATTAATGTCCATAAACCTTTTAATATAAGAAACAGAAAAATTCTGATTATCATGTTTTTTTGTTTTTCTTTCTTTTATACCATATTTATCTTTTAATAAACCTGGATCTTCAAGATATGAAAATATACATTGAAATGCTGATGGTACAAGTGAATGACGAACTCTAAACAAATACAAAGAATAATTTTGAAATACTGGTTTTGTTTTTGAGATTGTAATAATTAAAAATACCTGAATGTTTCAAGATAATACACGGAAAGTGTATATGCACTTTGTTCAAAACCAAATCTATCAATATATGGTTTAGCTGTTGGAAATGCAGAAAAAATATTATTTAATTGTGATTTTAATTCATTATTATCTTCCTAGAATAAAAACAAATAATTTAATTCTTAGATAGGTCTTTAACGGGATCGTCCATCCTTTCCAGAGTTTCTGAAAAACAGCACATCAGAAATATTTGAAACTTTCAGGATAGATCGATCTTGATGTGTAGCGTAAAAGTCTTCATAGACTCCAAATACTCAAGTATTTCCTTCTAGGGAACATCTAGATCGCAAAGGCTAAAATCATTACACTTTCTCAGTCACAATAAGTTTGACAAACCTGGCATTCATTTTTTTACAGCTATTGAATACTGTTCGAGGTGCCTATCTCTTTTTTTTATTTTGAAAAATTAATTTCGAGAATGAAGTTTCATAAAAGTCCTAACTAACAATGAAGAGGCCTCATGTATACAATATTTTGGAAAAAAAATCGAGATGCCAAATAAAAAAAATCATATCGTTTATGAAAGATAAGATGTCGAACTATCTTCCTACGCATTTATCTCAATTTCGATTTTTCTAGCGAAAATTAGACCGTTTTTTTTTTGGATACGGAAGGACCATTAAATCTTTTCATTTTGTTTTTTATTTATAATTTACTTTAGCTATTTGTTCAGGTTTTAATGGCATAGCAGATTTTAATGGTACATATGGACCAGCTTGAGCTACTAATGTTGGAGATTTTGTAGCAATTAATCGAACACAATCATGCCATTCCGATGGCCATAAACCACGTTCCGAATCAGCAAAACCAAAAAGAACACAATAAAACCAAAAATGTTGAAATAAACGAAATACACGTTCGGATGGTTCAACAATAACTGATATACGACGCATAACAAGAGCTATAACAGGTATTAATACACCAAGACTACCAGCAGTATTTGATGCCTAGCAAAAAAAACACACAATAATAAAATGTCAAATTTAAATAAATATAAACAAAAAAAAAAACTTTACTTTAAGAGCATTTTTTGTTGATTTTTCACTTGCATCTTTTGCTCTTAAACCAAGTTGAACAAATAATTCAAGAATACTTGTTAATAAATTCATTAATTCTAATGAACCTTGAATATTAGCAGCTACATTAGCTAATGCATTAATAACAGCATTTGATGCTTGTCTAAAGAAATTTTATATATTAAAATTTTCTTTTTCTTTTGAAGATAAAGATAAAAGATTTTTAAAATAGTATGAAAAAGTAACGTATTGATAAAGTCTTATTTTCGAAAGCATATGTTCATTTTAAAACATGTATTTTTCATTCTGTATATTTTGACAAATCTCACAGATATATATAGGCGATTCTATTATAATAACTAATGAATCTTAGAGAAAGACATTATTCTTCGATGAAGAGTTAGTACTATCTATTAAGACTTATTTATACTAATGAATTAGAGGTCTATAAAGTGGTCATGGTTCGCGCATGGCCAAATCTCTTGTTATTATGATTATAGCAAAGACAAAGTCATGCAAAAATCACAGATTTTTGTGAAATTTCCAGTATCTTCTACCAGAAATCTAAGATTTATTGATGACCTATCAGCAATTTTGACAACATTTAATGCTATAGAAAGGGTTTTCAAAAACTTTATTTGTATGTCCTTAACTCAATTTGAAAAATCTTCGTGATTATGACCTAAAAAAGAACTCAGGGTCATATTAGAATGAAATCATAGTTCTCTTACTACTATCCTCATTCGTTTATACTTAACGTTGAAATAATTAAAACGGATTAGCAATCTCCGTTAACTTTTAATCTTTTAACACTAATTCCGTAGAGCAAGTATTGAGTTAACTACTCGAATAGCTTATGCAGGTGCTGATTAGGATACTGCTATAATTAAATTTTTGGCAGAGTCATTTCACTGTGGAGATGCAATATGAGTCATTTCGGGAAATGATACATATAAGTTTTTAGCATAAACATCATGTTTATTTATGAGTTTATATAAATAATTCTAGAGAAACTATATTACTCACTATGAATGAGTCAAAAATTATCCAAGTCTGCCATGAAAAAACACTACTTTTATATCTGTAATCAAGAAATTTTTAAAAACTACTCTGCAAACAGATTATATCCGTAGTACAATATATTAATCTGACAAACATTAGAATAATCAGTCTGTGTAACTAAATAAAAAAAAACACCGCTATTTAATTCATAAGTCTTAACCAAGGAATGATGAAAATAAGTTTAACTTTTTACAAATTTGCAACTTATTGAAACATTATACACAATACGTCGGCAACTGTCGCAATCGGATGCTTTCTTACTTCAAATAGATAACTTCTATACATGAGTCAAATACGACTCAACGTAGGGCAGATGGTTAAATTTATAGAAAGAGAAGAAACTTGATTGTATTTCTAATCAACATACTTATATTTAGTCGTACGTCGACCTGTTATATTTGTATTCGCATTATCATATGTCGAATAAGTCGAATCGATAATTATTTCAGTAAAAAGTCCAAGAATTTCTTCATAAGTTGTCTGTGGCTGAAAGTAAAAAAAAAGAAATGATAATAATTTTCTTTTGTTCTTGAAAATTTAATTTATATCAAAAAAAAAATCAATGCAAAGAGAAAAAAAAATAAAGGCTTTAGCTAAATTTTTTTTTTCTATGAATACCCCATTAGATAGACAAGAAATATGATTAAAAACTTTTTTAAGATTTTTTCTATCTTTTCTTTTTAATATTGTTGTTCGATCAAATATAAATTCAACTGGTGTTTGAGTTAATTTTATAAATGGTAATTTAAATTTATTAATTAGAAATGGTATACGACGTGAAGGTTTTATTAAAAATGAATTTAATGATGAAATATAAAATTGTTTTATTGCTAAATTTGATGAATTATTCTATAAATAATAATCTTTTTGTTTTTTTCTTTCTTTCGTTATTTTGAAATTAAGATTTATATTTCTCTAACAAAATAACTTACAAGACTTGAAATAAGCATACAACCAATTTGATTTATAATAAGAATATCTAATGGTGATGGTGGATCACCAAGACGTTGTTGAAATCGAGCTAAAATTGATTGTTGTGTATGCTGAACATCTTTTAATGTTATTGCCATATGACCCAATGTAAGTATTGTATTATGACATACTAAAGATGTTTGTCTAAATTAATAAGCAAAGAAAAAGAAAAAGTATAAGTTAAATTTTTTTAATATGTTTTTTCGTAATAGATTTTCAGCCGTGCAATTTGAGAATAGATTATGCCAATTCAAATAGGTCAACAATAAAAGATTACTATATAAATTTTAAGTTTTTTTTTTTAATGATTCTATATTGAAATTTAAAGTTGACAATACATATAAACAATAGAAAGAAGATAGTCTTACTATAAGCATATCTCTAAATAAGAATAACAAATGAATGAATCTTATCAGAACACAACAATATTGCCTTTGTAAGCCTCTCTCTCTGTAATAGAGGACCCTCCTCGTCTTAGTTAATTAGGTTCACGAAAAATTGGAACTTTAATTAGGATATGAAATTAAAGTTGAAAATTTGAACCCTTTAGTTACGGATTGAATCTTCTATCTTGCTAAGGCCATGAAATGATCATTCTTTCTTTTATGCCTTTAGTTTCACAGCATCATTATATAGTATCTCTGTACATATATATATATATATGAAATAGACAATAAACATTTATGAATTTCAAAGTTTATGAAAATTTGTAGACTATCTTCACCCAATTTAAAGTCCTGTAAAATCAAATAGAACATCATAAAATTGTGTAGAATTCTAAAATCATTGTTGTCCTAGAATGTTGTGATTACTAGTGAAACTCTACTCTCGCAGAAGACTAGACATTCAATTTTATTAGTTCTCAATTATAATGTCGAACCAGAGAGTTATTCATGAACCTACGTGAATGATTCCATAATATTACGGTGTTGATTAGAGTCTAATGCAATCCCCTGTTTTTTTTTTATGTATATACCCGTTTATAGCCTTCAATAAACAAACTCGAAATTTTTTTTGTTATCTTAGCGAAAATCTCATAATTAAATGATTAAATTACTGCGATTGATCTTCTTTCAGGGCTTCTAAAATCATCTGGTAAATCTGTAAGATCGTTTTGCTGTTCTGAAAAATCTTTGTAATTAAAAAATATGATAATAAATTACTCACAATAGAAGACCCAGGATCTACTATTGTGTAAATGAGATTCATTTAGAGTGAACAAATTAAAAGATGACCTATTTTCTTACAGTGCTCTTAGTTCTTCTCTCTATCATCAAACAACTTCAAATAGTAGTGGCATTTCAAAAGCAGATTGAAGCAGAAAAGCATATGTGCAATCTTAAAAAAACAGAAAAACAAAGCACAATTCAAACTCTAACATTTACTAATATTTCATAGCACACATATAGAGAAGCAAAGTATTCAAGCGGAGAAAATCTAATAGAATAATTAAAAAAAAGTATTCCGTTCAATTTTCTCACTTACAATAAACTTTCATATTTTCCTTTGTTAATACCGTTTCGTATTGATGAACGGCGTTTGGGAACAGCTGCATCGAGTAACACAATGTTAAACGCCCAATGTGAACTGAAAACGTCCCTGTCGTTATATAAATAATATGTAACAAAACAAAACAAAACAAAACAAAAAAGCGTATAAAAATTTCGAAATAATATTTTTTTCTTTTTTCATTCAATTAAAATAACGATACTAAAGCTTTGTAATTCTATATTTTGTAAAGACTTACTTATCATTAACATGTCCAGATGCAAGTTTTGCTGAAAGTTGTACAAGTAATGCTTCAACACATTTCGGATCAGAATCCAAACGAATACATAATGATCTAAATATTTATTTAATTAAAACAAAAGAAAACAAAAATTTATTTTTGATTTCCAATAGGAAAAAAAAACGAACTTGCAAAGTCCTTCGATTGCAGCATCACGTAATTTTTCAAATATTTGAAATGCTCGATATTCTTTCGAAGATTTAGCTTGTTCATTAAAAAAAAATCCACGTTCTTGTGCATCAATTTTTAAACTTGTATGTCGATATAATTTATAAAGTACTGGTGATGGTTCAGTTAAAAAATCACATAATGCACGAATTGTATATATTGCTAATGATTTATGTTTTTCTGCTAATCGACTTAAAACCTATAATTGATTTTTATTAAGAATAAAAGAAAAAAAAATTTCATTTCTTTCTTTTTTTGTACCTCTAATGATGTTACTAATAATGGTATTTGTGCTGCCAATAATTTGATACTTAGTGATTCTTGACTGAATTTTTCTGCACATTTTGTACATAATTTTTCCGCTTCTAGATAAGAAATTTAGAGAAAAAGAAATTTTAAAAAGTGGCGGATGAATATTATAATAGTTTTATAATTGACTTTTCGATATCTGATACAACCATTGAAAATTTAAAGAAAAACATTCATTCGATAGTATATGTGTACTAGCTCGGGTTGGAATAGTATTTGATCGGATAAGTACTATTGAGATAGTAAACCGGAACTTCGACAATCCTTTTTTTTATTGTGAAAATTCCGGCGGAAATTCCATACAACCATTGAAATTGATGTTCAATGAGATTAATAATGAGTTGCATTGAGATTAAATCGTTTTGACGCATAGTCAGTTTGGTATTTGGGTCGTTTGTTATTCAATCGGAATAGTGGATGTCTATCTGATAGAGAATTTAGTTCTCTATCGAAACCTAATATTTTAAATTTTCGGAAGTCAGTGATCCTCGAAATAGAATTAGAAGTATTGTGACGGACAAAAGATTAGAGCAGCTGTATTTTTAAGTTTTCTTCTCAATCGTAATAGCTAGCAAGAATCTGAAAAAATATTGGAGTAGCTAAAAGGTTTCTCTCTCAAGAATGGTAGATCTAAAAACTCAAATAAAACTCCTTGAATAAGAATCTGGAAAAAACCAAGACCTTCAAAACCAGCTTTCGGTTTCCATCGAACTACATTCAATTTATAGAAACCCTTAAAACGTCAATCATGATAAAAATATTGAAATTTTCAATACAAAGAAGAGAAAAATCTTTCTTACGTCTTCTGTAAATTGAATACAGTTCGATGAAGAAGTTGGAAACATCTAATCTTGCTCAGAATCATTTACTATATCAAATAAAATCGTTTCTCAAAAGCTTTAGATAGAAGTCTGAAGCTTGGTTTTTCTGCAAGCCCTGTTAAACAAGCCGGTAGAATTCTCAAGTCTATCACCGTTCGAAAAATTCAAAAAAAAAATTAAGTTCCGATTTTGAAATTCATATCTATGCGTATTTTTGAATACTATTATAAAGATAATTGAGCTCGATAAATTTTCTAGAGAATAAAATTCTCTATCGAATAAATCGTTTTTTTTTTGAAATTTCCATTGGTTACATAAGATAGCTAAAAATTGATTGCTAAAGTGTCGCATTATTTAAGCATCACTCATTATATATACAGAACAAGGAAAAAAACGAAACCAATGAAAATAAAAGAATAAGTATTGAGAAGTGATTAAAATGATTGAGTTCAATCCTGAATACATTTATCAACAGAACATGAATAATTGCTTTATAATAAAATGTTAATTTTTTTTTCATATTAAGATATTCTTTATGCATTGTTCAAGTGCATCTCATAAAAAACATTCATAATCTTTTACTAGTTTCGATTCCTAGAAACTTCTAAAGCTCTAAATTTTCGTATTGTTACTAAACAAAAACTGTGGTACTTTAAACTTCATTATAATTTTAGTAATATATTTATTTAAATATATTTTTTCTATTTTATTATTAAACAATACAGAAAAAGAACGTTTTGAATCATTTAGCTTTTATAGGCGTTTCTTTTTAAGTTACAACTCAATCAATATATTCTCTAATATTTCAATCACTTTTCAAAATGTACTCGCTTATTATTATTTTTTGTTCTCTGTGATGCAGAAAACCCGTGATATATGCATGAAAATATTTGTACAACAGCCGTCACCTAATGTGTATCTGATAGATAAAAAACAAAAGTTTGTTAGAAATATATTGTTTGCTTAAGAGAGTAAAGCATCAGAATGAAGAAGAACCATTATGAAATAATACTTTGCCAATATACATACTGAAGAATTTTTTATTTTGTCTCGGAAGATCTAAGAATAACCATTAGTAGGACATATATATATACTTTAGATTATATACAAAAGAAATAGATTGCATTTATCGAATTCTTAAACAATAATTTTAATCTTTTTATTTTTTTTTTACCTATTTCATCATCACATGATAAACAAAGTAATTCAAGTGCTGCTGCATTTGCATCAACACGTGTTCGATAACGATGTGAATTTTTTTCATATTCATCATTATCTAAATCAAGTAATTTTAATGCTATTAATTGTTGTACAAATAAATAAGTTGATTTTGTTATTGATGCTAATCGTTCTAAAAACAAATATAAAAAAAAAACCAAAAATTAAATTTTGAATAAATAATCTTCTTTTTTTTTTTTGTTTTAGATTAGAACATAAGTATTAAAATTTCAATTCTACAAGTGATTGCATTCAATAAAACCTACCAAAACGATGATTTTTTCTTCGCTCTAAATAAATTTACTTTTCTCTGTTATTAATCAAGATAAACACAAACTTACAAAAAAACAAAAAAAAAAAAAAACAAAATCTATTCTTAAACTTACCATTAAATCTTGCAAGTAATTCAAGATTATCACGAAATAATTTAATAATACATAAAATAAGTATATCACCAAAATATGTGTAAGGAAAATGACGTGCTGGAAGTTTTGACTAAATATTCAAAAAATAAATTCAAAACAAAAAACGTCCTTTTTTTCAAAATACATACACTTGATGTAGACATATTTATTCGATTTATAGAATCATATTCAATAATAGCTACTTTATCCAAATATTTAACAACACGATTATCAATTAATTTTAAAGTCTATAAAAAAAATTTTTAATTTTATTTTATTAAAAATCAAAAAAAGTTATATTTTACTTCATGTAAATGTTCTAATATAGGTACAGTAAGACAAACACGAAATCGATCTGAATTCATATAAGTTGAAGAATTTATTTGACGACGATAAGTTGAACCACTGACAGAAAAGAATAAACAATTTGCTGGAATATCATCATCAAACGTTGGTAGATCATTACTATCTACCGAACTAGAAAATAGAAAAAAAACAAAACAAATTTTATTCATTCAATTGAAATATGATATCAATATTTAAAACAATGAGCTTTAGAAGAAAAAAAAAGCATTATTTAGATTAATATAGGAAATTTTCCATAGGACTACGAAAACTGATCGATAAATTTAACGTAATACAAAACAAAAGGCATCAACGTAGACGAATAAGCTAAATCGTCACGAAAAAAGAAACAGATGCTATTAGTAAACGAAATATCACGACAAACAAGCACATATTTCTATGATATTAAAATTGATTCTAATGGAAAAGTTGAATTAAGAAAAAAAAAATATTTTAACCATTTGAGTACCAATGACACGAACTTCCGTTTTTCGGAATAGCTTCATTGAATATAATCTATTCATTATTCAATGGAATGAAATGTATAGATATTTATGTGGTTAACACCCCTAAAATCCGGTCAACTTTAATGAAAGTTGTCGAATCAGCCACAATTCCGGCGACCTCTGCATTTCTCTTAAGATTTGAAACAATCATTATACAATTCAATCCGTTAGAACATGAATCAATTTGATATCATTTTTTGAAAAAGAACTAGTCAAATAAAATAGGCTCTCATCAAGAATAACACCTGTAAGAAAGGTCTTGATGAGACGATCGCATTTCATGAATATTATTATCTGTATGTTTTAACATACAAGATCATAAGTCAATCAGCTTCAACTACTAGGCATCTGTTTTTTCTCTATTTTTCTCCTGTCGTATACTGACGTCATGATCTCTAGGTTCTGTTTTCTTTGACATGTACTTTAAGAAAGCATCAAGTAAATTGCTTGTCCTTTCTCTCTCACCAGTTAATTTATGTTTATATATATATATAAAGTTGTTTTATTCTTATTTTGTTCAAATGAAAATGTCGTTTATTTCGACCTATTCTTTATTCATCAAGCATAACTATATTTAACTGAAAATCTAAGATTAAGATTATTGAATACATAATGAATTTATAATCTGATAGTAAGTCCGAAGAGGATTACGATGAAATTTCTAATATTTTAAGGATACATTCATACTCAAAGGCTTAAATATAATCTACATAATTAGGTTGTACAGTTATACTTAACATCCAATGTAAAAAAAGAAAAAAAATTATTCAAAAGTTCATTATTCGACATTAAAGTTTGTTTGAAATGGTTGATTAAATTGTAATATATAGAGCATTATTTTTTCGACTAAAATTAGCTTTAATATTAATACTACTACAAACTCTTTTGTTGTCTCTTAAAAGTAATAATATCTAAGAAAATAGTAGATATTTACTTTTTATTTTACATGATATTACTATAAAAATTAGAAGAATCAAAAAACTTGATAATTTTTTAATTTTCTATTACAATAAATTTCTCAACTAATATTCATATCGATCAATTGTCACTTTTAAATAAATTAACACATTTTCCATAATACATAATAATTCAATTAAATATACACGACATCTTTATTCATTGATTCGGATATAAACTCATATCTATTTATGTCGAGTACTTATTGACATCTCTATACTATAAATAAAATCAATAATATTAACATATGGATAATTTGTGTCTTCAAAAAGAAAAACATCTGTTTCTTTGATGATTACAATAAATCACAAGATGAATATAAGTTTTTAGTTATTTAAAAAGATTAAATTATATCAATATATATATATATATATATATTTGAGCGATCATTACGATAAAGCCTACATTCACTTAATAACAGTGAACATACAATTAGCAACAATGGCAGAATTGGTTTTCAAAGCAGCAAACTTCCTGATTTTGTTGTTTTTACCATGCTATGAGATTAAATAAAAAGTTTTCAATTATCATAACTATTATATATCAATCGATTTTAAATATCATTAAAAAACAAAAAACAAAGAAAATTAGTAAAATAAACTGTAATCATAAAAATCATACATAATTCAATAGTAATTATATTATTTTAAATAACATAGTTTCTCTTCTTCATAGAATATGATTGAAAAGAAAAATAATTCTATTAGACATTTTTCTCTTGGGATTTTATAATGAAGAATTTTTAAAATATTGAATAAATCAAAAGATAAACTTATTTTAGAAAAAACAAATAGCACAGACTTACGAAAGTGATCGATATGTTGATGTAAGATGATTATAACCAGTCGAATAATCTTGTTGATCATTAGTTGATAAAATTACATTTGTATTAGAATTTACAATATGTTGTAAATTTTCGCTTGTTAATGATAAAACATTTTTTGTTAAAACTTTTGGAATTATTGGACGAAATGCTATTGTTGAAGTTTTTATATTTGATGTTGATGTATTTATTGATTCTGTATGTTCAATATAAATTGATTGTGTAGAAGGAATAAAATTTATTGGAAATAATTGTGATATTAAACTTTGATCTGTTATTGATATTCTATATATTCGAGAAAGAAAAAAAAAAAAATTTTTTTTAAATATAGTATTCGGTTATAAATAGATAAAATAATTTGTAATGTATAATAAAAAAATTAGGAATTCTATCTAATGTAGGAGGAATAAGTAATGTTAGATGCTTGATTGAAAGAAGATCATTTAGTATGAGAAAAACATTAGTTTTTAAATCTCATTGGAATTCGAAAAGTCTCGAAAGAAATAAATGAGAGTTTTATCTATTTTTTGTTTATCAATCAATCACGATACATAATTTAGTCTATTCATTCTGTAAGTATGTAAAGAAAAATTTTCAATAGATTATATTAAATACTTTTTTTAAATAAAACTTACCGTCCAATTGATCGAAGAGTTCCAAATAAAAATGGTACTTCAAATCGATAAATTGATTGATACCTCTCTATAATAATAATATTAAAATGAATACTTTTGTTTTGTTTTCAAAATTAAATTTACCTTTTGAATGTTCATATGCTGCTTTACGTAAACTTTCAACTATTCGTCGAATAATATCAGCGACAAGAGACATTATCTATAAAACAAAAAAAAACAAATCAATTATATTTCATAGAAAATAAAAATTTATATTTTTTACTTTATCTCTTATTTTTAAATCGTCTGATGTTGATGCTAATTCAGTTAAAGCTGTATGAATACAAAAACCGAATACTTCAGCTGGTGGTAAAGCTATTATAAAATAAAAATAATAAATATATCACATTAATCTTATTTTCAAATTTTTTATTTACTATGTTTATAATCAAATGAAGCTATTTCATAATATTTAGCTGTAGGTATTTTTTGATAAAAATCAATTAAAACTTGTACAATTTCTGCTCGAATCTTTAAAATAAATAATAAAATATTAAATTTTTTTTTTTTTTTACAAAAAGAATTTTTTTTTCATACATCGCATCTATCTGTAAGTTCAACAGCTAGATAAGCTAATGATATTATAATATTTTCTAAACGTTGATCAATTGTAAGTGTATGATTTGATAGTATACGATCACGCACTTGTTTTAATAATGAATTAAGTAAAATAGATGCACGCTAAAACGAAAAAAAAAATAATTACAAAAGATTATAAGATTATTTACTAATAATCTCATTTGTTATTACTTTATTATAGGATAATAATTGATCAGGATCATTCGATTTTGATATCGAACGTATAAATGATAAAAGTATATTTATATGAGTTGATTCGAGTAACATTTTTGATTAATTAAATATTATTTATTATTATTCTTAATTAATATATCCACAGACAACATAAAAAGTATTCTATTGAGTATATTCATTCTTTATTTATTGTTTCTTTTTTTTTTTTATATATTCTTCTTCTTCTTCGTTCTAACTTATCAATGATTGATTTTTATGTTTAACAAATCAAATTTTTTTCTTTGCCACTATAAAAAAACACACATATATACACGAAATGTTCATCAACAACAGCTGACATCTATATAATAAGATCATAATTCATGTCTGGGAAACTGTCAATCATTCATTGACTCTATGATATGATAAATCTTGAAAAAGGATATCTAAGCTGAATATTTTAGAAATTCTTTGTTTTATTTTTTTGTATGCAAAAAATGTTTTTATCTTCTCTTCGATCATCGTATTATTATCACTTACTGAATCATAATTAATCGATAAACAAGACTTATTTCAAACCAGACGAAAATGTATTAGAAAACAGAAACTTATTTTTAATTGACTAACTCATTCATCACTGACACATTTTTTTCTGCGATGTTACAGCCCTATAGATTTTCTTCTCGTAAAGCTAAACGACATAACATCTTAGTTTCAAGAAACAGAGAAAAAAAAACGAGCAAGGAAAAACATATTTAGATTCTCCCTTTATGCCCATCTGCTATTGCCTATATTTATGTAAGTATATTGGTCTGAATATTTTCTTTTTTAGTTTTTTTTTTTTTTTTGGTTTTTCAATGAATAAATTACTTTCGTGCATATGATGAAAATCGAATATTATTCACACAACTTTATTTTGTGATCAAAACCAATCATGTTGATATAAAAGACTAAGGTCAAGTGCTCTTGTTTTATTTGCATTCTATTATTCGTAAAAATATAAAGCATCACATCAAATAAGTAGTTTTCTTGTCATCTATTCATTTTTTTTATAATGTAATAAGAACTAAATAAAAACTTATTTTTGTTTTTGTTTCTTTTTTGTCTATCAAATTTATGATTAGCCATATTTCTTCGTACAAAGTTTGATAGAACGAACAGTCCATGATAGGTGTTATTTGACATATGTATATATAATCAACCGTCACTTTTTAGTTGATGTTGTTATTTTTTATGAGATAAGTATTCTACTTTTGTTTTTTCTTACAGAAAAATAATAATCCTTATGCCCTTTAGTTACATACTACCATTATCTAGATTAGACCTGGAGTTTGAGATGTTAACGACATATAATAACAACACTATAATATACATCTTAAGTTCATTTCTTAAACTGTTCATATTATTATAAAAACTAAAATCATATAGAAAAGACGAGAATGATAACATCAAACACACAGCATACAAGTGCCAATAGAAAACTGACGACTTTTCTATTGTATTTATATAAAATGTAATGATGATTATTTTGAGTAACGAATGCGAACGAACGTGCATTGTTCAATAAAAGAAGAAAACGGCTACATCAATCAACATATAGAAGGAAGAGAAAGTCAACCAAAAAAAAAGAAAAGGTCAATGATTAGAACGACAATAAATATTAGAACCAGATGAATATATAGACTTGCATATACATCTCGAACCTGTCTGTCATCACTGAATAATATCAGAAATACTTTTTGCTGAAAAAAAGTAAGAGCAGAAAGAGCACACGAGAACGAGAGAGAGAGAGAGAGAAGAAATGAAAACGAGTTGTGGAGCGGAAATATGGACGGCACGAAGAAAAAGTGTGTAGTAGTAATAGATAAGAAGAAAAAAAAGACATTCGCTCTATTTTTTTTTTTCTTATTCCCATAGTGTGAATCTTCGCATGCATACCAACATTGTAAGTTCATAAAATGACACAGATGATATATATATATATATATATATACAAACATACTTTAGTCATATAGCTATAGTAATACTAATCAATTAGTACTGTTTATTATATTATAAAACATGCTATAGATAATGAGTTCATTAAGTTCTTTTTTTTTTTTTTGTTGTTTCGTATTGTAAATTTGCTTTGCTTTTTTTAGAAAGAAAAACAGTAAGAATATTATTTATAATAAGATCAAAGTTAAATTTGTTTGTAGCTGTGCTTGTCTAATGTTATTTATTATTCCCTATAGAGACAAATATTTTTATTATCATAAAAAATACCCCTAATGTGGTCTCATTCAACTTCGACAATCATTAGACAATCTTTTGAACATCAAAATCATATTCGTTCAAGTTCAATAACGAATACAGCAACAACAACAACAACAACAACACTAAGTAAATCATTGACAACATCAATAATACAAACATTTCTTACATCAAATGATATTTATGATTCTCGTATAACAAAACCATTTGCTCTTATTTGTCTATTTGTTGGTAGTATTGGAAATTCATTATCATTTATTGTTTTTAAACAAAAACAATTACGAAAACATTCAACATTTCGTTATTTAGCTTATTTATCAATTGTGGATTTAATTGTACTTTATTTAGGTTTAGGAAATATAATATCACGTGATTATTTTTCATTTGATATAAGAGTACAAAATTTATTTCTATGCAAATTCCATACATTTTTAACATATGTTACAACACAATTATCATCATGGACATTAACTATTGTTTCAATTGATCGTGCTATTGCATGTACAGTCATGCAATTAAATAAACGTTTCTGTCGACCAAAATCAGCCGATAGAATATTTTTCATTATATGTATAATTATCTCATTAATAAATATTCATATTTTATTATTTATGGGTTCAAAACGTACTATAAATCAATCATTTATTCATAATACATCATCATATAAAGATATTATTATATGTACACATAATACATCAAGAACTTATTTTAAATTTTTTGAAAAACCTTATAATATAATTGATCTTTTATCATATGTACTCATTCCATTTATTATAATGACAATATGTGCTGGTATAATAGCTTATCGTCTTTTTTTTTCATTACGACATACAACAGTACATATAGCTGTTAAAGGAAAAACACGTAAAGGAACACGACGTGCTAAACAAGTATCCTATATGTTATTAGCATTAAATTTAGTTTTTGTTATATTATTAACACCTATTGTTATTGGTCAAATATTTCAAGATCTTAATCAAGAACATCGTTATCGTTTATATAATTCAATAACATTATTAATGTCATATTCAAATCATGCATTAAATTTTGTTCTCTATGGAATAGCATCACCACAATTTCGTTTAACATTAAAACAATTATTAGGTTTTGAAAATAATTATTCAGTACAAAGACGTTATCAAACATTTCGTTATTGTACTTCAACAGCTTTTTAAATTTTATTTTGTAAAAAATAATAATAATAACAACAAAATATAAACGAACAAATGTTCTTTTTTTATGATAAAATACGAATTTTTTTTTCTAAAATAACAGATGGTTGTAAATAATCTTGACAAATTTTATTTAAGACTTCAAGTGCTATTTGTGCATGTAAACAAACAATATCATCTTTATCATTTTTATAAAGATAATTTATTAATTGATAAAATGATCGTAATTCATTTCCAAGTATAGTTAACCATGTTGATTGTTCAAGTGATTGACATAATAGTTCACAAACAAGAATTGATGCACGTCGTACATTAGAAGATTCTGATATTGATAAATAACTTTTTAAAGCAATTAAAATCTAATGAAAAATAAAAAAAAAAATAAATTCGATGAAAAAGAGTTTTTACATAAAAACAAAAAAAAAACAAACAAAATATTTACTTCAGGAAGATCTTTTGAAAGTGAATATTTTAGAACAGTACATAATTGACCAAGATTTGATAATGCACTTGCTCGATACATATCATCATCTGTTTGCTTTGATGCATTGAGAAATGTATTAATTAATAACGAAGAATATTTTGTTGACATATCGCCTTGAAAGTAATACACAAAACGTAATATATTAGAAAGATAAGAGATTATAGTAATTAAGACCGTCCTTTCCGCTCGAAAAAAAAAAAGAAATCAATTTTTGTCAGAAAAATCGCAATGGAGATAAGTACATGAGAAGATATTGTTACCTTCTGCTTGAAAATCTTGAAGAAGCTTAATTGATTTTTTCTTTGTTTGAAAGAGCATGTGAAACTATAGTGACTGACAAAATCCGGCTTTTTGAATTAAGCTTATTTATTATTATATATATATATATAATTATTTATATAAATGAATGAATATTTTTTGACAGTTTTGCAAAATATTGAAGTTGTCATCGTTTTTCTCTACATAAAAAGTAAGAATTTTAAAAACAAAGAGCTTTGCTCGACATTACAATCTGACATGTTATTTCAAAAAGGAAATTAAATCTATAGAATGAGAGTCCACAGAGAATTTCGTGTTGCCAAATGAGCTATTTTGGATCATTTTTACTTGAATATCCCACGCAAACGTCATGATATAGAACTGATAATTCTAGTATAGTCTCTTCACTACAACCTCAACATATCCTGAAAATTTCATGCAATTTGAATACATCTATCCTAAGATTTATTTTGAGGGGAGGGGATAAATCTAAATATATGAGAACAGATAGTTTCATTCAAATTATATATTTCATGAAGGTTTCATCATGACATATAATTTGTTTTGCGCATTTATGAACTTAAAAGCCTTTATCAACTAACATCAAAAAGTTATCATTCTTTCTTTTATGTGATCAATTAAATAAGAATTAGTGTCTGAAATAAAGAACAAAAAAAAAAAAGATTTCTAATATCATTCTATTATTTGGAAAATAATAATCTGACAAGAAAAAAAAAGAAAACGACTAAACATGCATATCTCATTTTCATTTTTCCACATCAAAGTATATGTAAAACTTCAAAGAGATTTTTTTTTGTTCTTGAAAATGAATAAGATTATTTTTTTGTCTAAATAAAACATATAATCATCTTACCAAGTAATCGACATGTTTTAACTAAAATTTCTCCAACTTTTAATTTATCTTCTAATTTTCTATTTTTATTTATATATTCATTACAAAGTAATGGTAAAATTTTATCTGTATATTGATTAGTTAATGCATTAAATACATTAATAGCTGCTAGATATTCATATGAATCATCAGCATGTAAATGTTCTTGAAAACGTTGAAATAAATTTATATTATCATTTTCAATTTTATTTAATGTTTCTTTATCATTTCGTTCAATTAAACGTCGAAATAAAATTAAACCATGTGCACGTATTGGTATACTTGAATCAGATAAACAAGTTAAAGCATTTTGAAATGTTTCTTCACGTAAATCACGTTCATTATTAAGTTCTTCAATTAATAATGTTGATTTTATTTTTGTTGTTTGTTCTTTTATAGCACCATATGTTATAAATGCAATAGATAATTCATGTGCTAATTGACATAATTCATTATTTGAATGATTTTGTTCAATCCATATTAATGATGAATAAAATGAAGCAAGAATTTGTTTATTTTCAAATGATAACTTAAAATAGAAAAAATTTAAAAAAAAAAAAAAGAAATTTCAAAACTTACTTGATCATAATGAGTTATTAATAATGATGCAATCGTAAAAATAATTTGTAATGCTTCATTATCTGAAGATAAATCATCATCATCATTATCATTATCATTGTCAATAGTTATTTTTGTAAGAAGATTTTCTTTGGCTTTTTCTTGACATGTTTTCGTTATTTTTTCAAGTATAATCTATAATAAATTAGGTGATAATAACTTTTTAGCATTTATCATATTTTCTAACATTTTGTCAATGTCAATGTCATATATTAATCTAATTATCGGACATAAAAATATCAAAATAAGTTGTGTAAATTTTTTTATATTTTTTGTCATTCGACTGATTCTAATTAATTGAATAATGTTAGAGTATGAAAATATGTTCAAATGAAGGTTCTCAATAATCATTCATTCGATAGAATGAGTATGACAGTAAAAAAAAATTTTTTTTTTCCAAATATATCGATTAGAATTAATTTTATATTTTAAAAACAGAAAATCTTAACTAAAATAGCTAAAAGAATAACTATTATTATTGTACATCTGGAAAAAAAAAGAACCAAGAATAAAATATAACAAAGAAATTCTTCAATATGTAATGTCAATTAGTTATATACAGTTATATTTGTTTCGATGTTCTTTTTTGTGTCCTTGATATTTCCATAATTACATCCAGCTGATAATATCAATTGTTTTTCAAATGTAATAGATGTCTAGTTTGCCTTTTGTGACAAACAGATGTTATGAAAAAAAAAAAAAGTCAAGATTATTCACTCTTTTATCATTCCAAATGACTACTATCAGATTTCATGCTGTTTAAACATTTTCTTAAAAGCTATTAATTTGCATGAATGAAAGATTTTATTTTTGCTTTCAACAGGAAACTATTTATTCTATATCTATATACATAATTTTCTAGTCGATTTATGATGGTCAAAAAGTCTAACTGATGAAAACAAATTTCAATACTTTCCTCTTTTGTCATTATTAAATTTAGATCAATGCTATTGATATCTAATATAATTAGTGTGTGCAAGGTTAAGTCTATCTGTTTTAGATTATCTGATGAATAAGAGATGAAATATATGATTTATATAAACTACAGATAAAATTTTTCACTTGTAAAAATTTAACGAGATGTGTCAGAATGAAAATATATTTAATTTTGATGCATTTTTCTTTTAGTTTCTAACCAAAAACAAACTTTTATTTATATGCTAAAAGAAAGAGAATGTCAAGGTGTACAAAACTGTCGACTTTGTTTTTTAGATTAGTTCGACCTCATCAGTACTTAATTCAAAGGATTCATGTCTACTCAACCATTCAACTGTGACTTATTATTTTCTGCTGATATTTATTAATTTATGTTAAGTCTTTGATCATTAAGATCGATCTTCGAAGTAAATTACTTGAACGTTGATGAATAGAGAATGCATTCAAAGATGCAGAATTTAATGGAAAATTTTATGAGATAGTTGAAATTTCATTGGAACCTTTATTTTTCGTTTTTTGATAGTCGCACTTGGACAATTAAGTAGATGTTCTTCTTTTAAATTTTGTGTCGACAAGGGAAAGTTGGTTCAGAAATAAACACGATAATCTCGTACAACTTGAAATTCTCTATATTTAATTGAGGCATGCAAAGGAATTCTTTGTATGATTAAGAAACGAAAGAGAAACGCACTAATGAGAAAACTTCTCAAAGTGACACCCGTCGTTTGAGCTCATATTGGAACTACGAATAGGTGTCAATGAGACTAACAAAAGTATAAAAGGATTTATCCCATGGACCTTTGTCGCCGAGTTATGATTGATTTGTAGATAGTTCAAAAAAAAAACCAAATGATAGAATTTCGATATAAAGTTTTGCCTATAGATAGATCGAATGACTCTTAGAATATTCAGAAGGTTTCATCTGAAAAGAATATTTCTTCATCAAGATATTGAATTTGTCTTTTGTCACAAAAATCGAGTTCATTTGAATATTCAATAACTCGGCAAAGAAATATTCTTTCCAGCTGAAACTTTCAGGATATTCTAAGAGTCATTAGATCTATTCACAAACAAAATATTAAATCAAAACTCCTTTATTCAGTCTTCCGAAGAATATCTAAAAAAATGGGTTAAAAAAAAACCAGTAAACCAGTCATAACTCGTCGCCAAAGGCCAATGAGGACGAATCCTTTTAGACTTTTGCTAATCTCACTGAGATCTGCCTATGGACCCAATAAGAGTTCAAACGGTGAGTGTCACTTGAAATAGTTCTCTCGTAAGATTTAATACAATTTCTTCTGACACAGGAACGTTTTCAATTGATCAATCGTTTTTGAATTCCGATTCTGTGCATAAGATAGACTCCAGTGAGATATAAAAAAATCACAAGAGAATAAATATCCTTAGACATTCTATTCGGAGTTATATGTCTTTTACTAGAATTCTAACCTCTGCCATGATATAAATCAACAAATCGAATGATAGTATTTTGACTTGAGACTTTGATCACAGACAGATCTATGTATTAATAAAATATCTTGAAGGTTTCAGCTCAAAAGAATATCTCCCTTTTGAGATATTCTTCTGGGCTGAAATTTTCAGAGCACACCACTGACAAATAGATCTGTCTGTGGATAAAATCTCAGGTTGAAATATCGTCATTCAATTTGCTGGTATATACTAAGTCGGAGACTCAAAATTCTAGTCAAATGTCTATAAACTCTGGCAAGAAAGCCTAAGACGACTTATTATTTTGAGCTTTTCTATATTTCATTGGAGTCTAGCGTATGCACGGAGTTGAAATTCAAAAGCAATTGATCAGTTGAAATCGTTCCCTAAGGAGATCATCCGTTATATTCAAATTAATTTTTATGAAATCAAAAAAACAACTGATGCATACCTGTACAACTTTAATTGTATCATCAACATTTTTAATAAATATATCAATATGTTCTGTTAAATATTCCATAATATATTTTAAAATTAGCATAATTTTATATTGTTTTATATTTAATTGTTTATCATTTTCAGTCCAAATATATGATTGATTTAATTGTTTATTTGTTATTAATAATTGTAATAAATCCAGAAATATTTTAACAATTAAATAATCATTATTATCAATAGAAAATAAAATTTTTATAATTAATTGACAAAATATTTCAATATTATTTTCATTATTCTTATCAATAATTAAATTAAATTTTATTGATAAATCAGGCAAATATTTTAATGAAAGATATTTAAAATCAAATAAAATTTTTTTAAAATATTCAATACATATTTCAATATTCATTGATGAAAATAATATTTTTAATATATTAAAAAATTTGATTTTTAATGATGATAAAGATTTTTCTAAAGCAATATATATATTAATTAATTCATTAAGATAATTTTCATATAAATAAATTCTTATTTGTTCATTTGATATAATATTTAATAAATTATCTAGATCATCAATAAATAATTCTAATTGTTCATTAGTACAAATTTCATTTGATAATTGATTATGACATAAAATTAATGGTTGAAATAATATTGAAAATATTTCATTTTCAATTAATTTTGAATATTTTTTAAATAATTCATTTATTGATATACATATTACAGGCATAAAACGTTTATTATGTATAAGTTCAATAAATTGATATTTAATACATTGAATATATTCATCAGGTTTTAATTGTTTTGGACATGTTGAAAATATTTTTGCTATTGATATATATAAACGATCATTAGGTAATGTTGATTCAAATATTGTTTCAAGTATTTGTTGAATACCATGATTATTTGAATTAATTAATATTGATGTTAAAATATTTCCACAATGATTTTTAAGCCATAAAGGACTATTTATTGTTGTTGATAATAAACGATTTAATAATAAAATTTGTTGAATAAATAAATTTGAAAAATTTTCTTGTAAATAATTTAAATTTTCTTGAAGATTTTTTAATGAAAAATTTTCTGAACAATATTTTAAATTAGGTGAATAAAGTAATTGTAAATGACTAAGAATTATTTCTAATAAATAATTTGAACATAAACGTTGTATTAGAAATGAATTTTTATTTGAATTTATAATTGATTTCATTAAAAAATTTAATATTTGATTAATATTATACATTCGATTATGATGTGTTAAAAGAGTTTTTAATTTTAATAAATGTATTGATGTATTAGAATATTTTAAATAATTTTCTATTGAAATAAATATTCCATCATCAAAATGAATCACAAGACCAAGTAGAATAATAAATGATAATGAACGAGATAGAATAGATTCATCTTGTATACTAAATAATGGTAAATGTAATGAAATATTTTTTTGTTCATATGAAAGAATTTTTTCAATAAGATTTATATGAATTTGTATATAACGATAATAAACATGTTCATCTTGATTTAATGGTATTATTAAACCAATTGATTTACTTATTTCAAGAAAATGATCAATTGCATTAGAAAATATAAGATTAATAGTTAAGATTTTTTGTTGTTCTTCATCTTCACTAGAAACTAAAATGAAGATATTTTTATTCAATTAAACAGATAAATTGATCAATAAAAAGATGAACTTATTGATATCGGATTTCTAATAGTTAATTAACAAGAAAAATATGACTATCAAAGTTTAGATGTATAGTTTAACTATTCAAATTGAAAATATGAATGAAATTTATCATTTCAATATAAATAAAAAAACAAACAAAAACATTTAATTTACTTTTTACTGTTGATATCGGTTTCATTAAATCATCTAAAAGTGATAATAATTGTCGATGATCGAATTCCATGTTTTAATCTATAATATAGTAAAATTATAAGAAAAAATAAATCACTTATAATCGTGTTAAATAAGGTTTGTTTTTGTCTTCAAAGAGTTGTAATAACAAAAACTAAGAGTTATTTTTGAATAGAATTCCAAATATTGCATCTTTCATCGAAATTTATTCAAAAACTGTAATCATTTCTTATATTCACTGAAATTAGACATTAGTATTTCATGGATTTTCAAAATAGTCCATTAGAAATCTATCGAATGCCAATTTCTATTGAAAACTAGTGACATCTGTTATGATTTTCTTGTCTTTCTTGGTATATATTCACAAGAAAAGATTTTCTCAACGATTGAAAAGTACTTGTATCTATATCTATAGGTAATTTTCGTTTGAAATTTAAAACATTAGAGGTTTTTAAATAAATAAAATGAAGAAAGTGTATTTAAAGTTTTAAATTCATTAGAGAAAAACTGATTTTGAATGATTCTGATATTCACATTATTCTTTGATCATCAACAGTCTTTATATCTTTCTATTTCGTAAGTCCTGTTGAATTAAATTCGTTGATATTTATACTCGTTTTCATGTCAATGACTATAATATCTCTTTCTTTCTTTTTTTTTAACTTAAAAGAAAAACGTTTTATTAACTATCTTATAACATTCGAAACAATCTATCGAATTATAATTTTACTTCTACATCAATAATCTTTATTTCAGAGAACATGGAACTAGTTTTACTGATCCGAAAATATTGCAAAAAGTCTTACGCTCTACAACGAGTCTTCTATTAGAGATGTGCAAGATAAACTTCTTTCATATTTTTTATCCTGACTGAGAAAAATTTTCTAATCCTTACCCTACGCGAGGGTTAAACAGCAGACTTCATGAGATTTCTGGACTGAAGTCTACTGTTTTCTCCTCGATCCTACTCTACAAAATGCTTACTCTGCACAACTGTACTTTCTATGCAGTTAAATAACACTAAGTTACATCAACTTAGAGTAGTATCACTTATTATGGCATTCAGATGACTATCTCTTTTTATTTTCAAATGATTTACATTTTGGATATCTAGCTGCAGATAACTTATTTCACTTCTCTATTGCGTATTCTGCTTCTCAAACCACATTGAATTGAACAAGTTTGTTTGTCATCATCTCAATTCAGTATTACAATTTGTTATGTAAATATCAAAACAATAGTGCTCAAAAAAATGAGAATAGTCTTCAGTGAAATCATAATAAAAAATCATTTCTAGATCTCATTGAGAATTTTTAGCAGCAAAGGACAACAATGAGAAAAATTTTATTGAACACAAAAAAATAATATACAGGATGGTCCAGAAGTTACCGGGCAGTCTTTGATTACGAATAACTTTTGATAGAAACAAGATAGAGAGGTGCAGTTTTCATCGTTGGAAAGACAATGCTTTACTGAATACTTCTCTATATTATTGCTAATATAGATTGATTATAAAATAATCAGTCGGAGATCTTTGGAAAAACAATGATAGTTCTATGAATGTGACATAGAATAGAGTGGTCTAAAAATCATTCGATTATCTGTTATTGAAAATAACTCTTGTTCTCTTCGTTTAAACAAAGCTTTTTGCATCTCTTTCTTATAGTCATTGACTATGTATCTCTAGTCAATTTGTTATTGCTTCTTGTTCGTTTGCTCTTTTAGCACATATCGTGTTCCTTTTTCTCTTTCCATTTGCTTTGTGCGCTTCTCTTCTTTCAACGCTTTCTTTTCTTGAGCGTGCGAAATATTTATAAGTGAAAAGATAAGGAACAGAGGAGAATTTTTTGACAAAAGCGAATGGGAAGCATATTTTTGGTTGCTTTTGTTTTCTTTTGCACGAGTGTGTTGATTGTGCTTAGCGAAAAGAATAAAATGAATACTCATATTTAGTATTTTCTGTTTCTGGTTCGAACAGTATATTGTCTTAAGGTATATCTGATGATAGCAGAAGGTCCAGAACAAAGACTCACTACAGAGCAACGAGTATTTGTGGTAAAAAGTTTTTATCAGACGAACAACAAGACTGAGACCTGTCGCCTTTTTAATAAACAATTCAATCGTCAAATCAAACGTGACACCGTTGCAGATATTGTTGATCGATTTGAAGAAAACGGCACAGTTGATGAGAACAGATGATCAGGTCGACCTCCTACTGTTCACACAGTAGAAAACAAAGCTGCTGTTAAATCTCTTTTTACCAACGATCCCACAACATCAACAAGATGTGCTGCATCTGAGCTTAGCATTTCGAAAACGTCAATTCTATAGATTTTATCCGAGTTGAAATTGCGTCCGTACCGTCCTCACCTAGTGCAACAGTTGAATGATGATGATGATGATCCCGATCGAAGGATTGAATTTTGTGAAAAACTCCTGACGATGGTCGACGAGGATGATAGTATTCTTGATAAAATTATTTGGTCAGATGAAGCAATTTTCAAACTTAATGGGCACGTCAACAGGCATAACTCAGTTAACTAGGCAACCGAAAATCCTCGAGTCGATATAGAAAGAGACTTCAATGTACCTGGCATCTGCGTTTGAATAGGTCTGCCATCGTATGGTATTATTGATCCGTAGGTTTTTACTTCTACTGTCACTGGTGAGAGCTATGTAGAAATGTTACAGAATTATTTTCAGCCTGTAATCGCTGACTGGCCAAATTTGAATGACTTCTGGTATGAACACGATGGTTCTCTGGCTCACTACAGTCGCATTCCTCGCGAGTATTTGGATGAGACGTTTTCTTGGAGATGAATGGGTCGTTGGGGTCCAATTGACTGGCCCCCAAGATTGTCTGATTTGTCAGCACCCGATTTTTTTTTGCATGAGGTGTTGTAAAAGACGCGGTTTATTCAAAGAAGCCCATGTCGATTGATCAGTTACAAGATGAGATTATTAATGCGTTTCAACAGACTTCAACTGACTTATGTAAAAAAGTCTGTCGGTCCATGGAATCTCGCCTTCACAAGTGCATTGAAGCTGACGGTTTCCACTTCGAACAAGACTATTAACTGATTATAATGTGACTTTCTTTGAATCAAATACTATCTGATATTGATGCTAAATGTGAAAAACACAGCATAAACGAAAATTTAATAGCAATTACAGATTATCAAATGATTTTTAGACCACTCTATCCTATGTCACATTCATAGAACTATCATTGTTTTTCCAAAGATCCCCGACTGATTATTTTATAATCAATCTATATTAGCGATAATATAGATAAGTATTCAGTAAAGCATTGTCTTTCCAACGATGAAAACCGCACCTCTCTATCTTGTTTCTATCAAAATTTATTCGTAATCAAAGACTGCCTGGTAACTTCTGGACCACCCTGTATATATATACGTATAGAACAAAATTCAGCCTACAAGGGAAAACATAAATGATTGATCGTATATGTATATATACAATAAGGCACATAGGTATTTACGATGAGCAAAAAAATAAAAATAAATAAACTAAAAAGTCACCGTTTAAGGTTCACAGAAAAAAAGAAAATGAAACAAAAATAAAATAGATTAAGGCAAAGAAAGAAAAAAAAAGCACCATCGGGTAAGAGTTATTTACTAAGAACCATTTGTATTTGTATTGTCATTTTCCCGATGAGATAAATGCCCTTGAAGTTTTTGATATTGCGTCCACTAAATATAAAATGACTATGAAAATATCCATAATAATCTAGATTTTTTTTTTTTACCATATGAGTTGGATCAATAGCTGGATGTTGTACATGAATTCCTTTTTTACAAAATGTATTTAAATGTGCGATACCTAATAATGAAAAAAAATTTTTTTCTAATTTGAATTTTGTTTTTTTTTTTATACCTCGTTCTTCCATTCGATTATATTTTGTAATCCATTCATGTACAAGTAAATTATAATAACGTGGTGTTTCAAAATATTTTAAGTATTTTCGTGTTTGATTTGTTGGAAAAATACGTTCAAATGAACCACGTCGTGCATATTCATCTTCTGTTTCAATTAGAATTCTTATATCATCTGGTGTTAAAACATCTAGAATATTTCTTCGAGCGTGCTAGAAGAAAAATAACAAAAAAAAAAATTGTTTGAAGAAAATTAAATTTCTATTGTTTGTTTGTTCTTTTTTTTTCTTTTTACTTCATCATGATAACGTTGAGCAAAATATTGATGTTTTAGTTTTTCATCTGTTGATAATGCTTGTGGAAGAGCTCGACGATCGAATATAAGACTCTTTGGTAATTTTGGTTTTCTATAATACAAAAAAAATATAAACAAAGAATTAATTTAATATTTAAATTAAATAAAATCATCAAGTTACCTTCGTGCTGAACCTTCATATAAAGTATCTCTTCGATCTGGTATCATAAAACCACTTAAATTAAGTAAATCACTTATCATCGCACCTTTTATACTTATATCTAATGGTGAATTTGAATGTAAACTAATAAGCAATAAAATGAAATTTTTTATTGATTTTATTTGAAATAAAATGAAAATCTATTTTTTTACCTTGGAGAAATATTTACTTCAACAATATATGGTTTACATTGTTCATCAAGTATAACATCAAAACCGAATAGTTCATGAACACTAAATTTTCGTCGAACATTAGCTTTTGTCAATACATTAATGTACGCATCAGCACTAGAATTTAATATTAAAAGAAAAGAAAAGCTATTAGCACAATTCTTTTGAGACTAAAATGTAAAACACAATGTAGCTATTCTTGCTAATCATAGGGAGATTGTTAAGCATGGTTTTGTGATTGTATCTTTACGATCAATTCCTATGAAATTTGAATTTCGTTTTTGAACTATAGGTAGTACGAACAAGAAAATCGCGCCTAATGATAAATTTGTTTTCGAGGTTAATCTTATATCATTAGACAACTTCTATTGTGATTAGGGAAAGTCTAAAATCATTTGCATAGATGACTCTTCTTGAATTATCGATATTTTTGAGAGTTTTTTAACAAGCTGTCGTGATCTATCTCAGATCACCTTCAAAATCAATTTTCGAGTTTTCAGTTTAAACTTTTCACTATATCTTATATTCACATACTAATATTGGAAATTCTGTGATATGAAAAAACTAATGTTGTACTTCTATTTATATGTCACGATACGAAATACTAGAAAATCTGATACTTTCACAATGAATATGTTCCATTACTAGAAATACTTGATGACTAATACAATAAATCATTATATACAGATATTCACTTGATCGTAATAATAAAATAAATCTAGTCCATCACAGAAAAGAGTTTTTTTTAACGAGAAAAAGAAAAGTGTTGTTTTGGCTCAGTCAATCAATATTATGTTTGAACTATAAATTAAATCATACAAACCTAATAATTGTTTTAATAATTAAATCTTTAATTTTTTCCATAACATCTGCTACATCAACATCACGTTTTTTCAAATATGTCCACAATGCTTTTAAACTCCTATATATGAAATTCATAGAAATGAACTCTGTTTTTTTTTTGCAAACATCTATCTAACTTACCATTTATGCCCAGTACATGCACCTGAATCATTATTTGTTCTATATTCACTATTATAACGATTGATTGAATAATTCGTTAAATGCATAAAACGATCACTTAAGGATTTAGTTGCCGGAGAATATCTATTTTCAAGTAAATTCTATTGAAAATTCTTTTCTTTTTTTTTTAACAATACATACTTTCTCGAAGCAAATCGAGCTAAACCTATTTAAAAAAAATTATTTAAAAAAAAATCTCAAAAAAAAAAGAAACAAACTCTTACCATCATCAAAAAGATAAATTCGTAATGGATCATGTGATGTAACATAAACATAAAGTCTTAAATCAAATTTATGTCCATTAATTAAATATGGATTAGCAATATATCTATTTTTTTTGAAAATAAAAAAAAAGAGAGCAAAATTATAATTTTCATTTTTGAAATAAAAATATACTTTTGTACAATGACTGGACGTTTTTTTGGTACATGTTCCATTTTACTAATAACCTAAATAAATGGAATATTTTTCTGTTATTTTTTTTCAAATAATGAAAAATAAACACTTACTCGAATACCTTGCCCTCGAGCACTAGCTGGCTGAAAAATACACATTTATTTATTTATTTTTCTTTACTAATGAAAAAAAAATATATTTTTTAATTTTAAAATACATACTGGTTTAATAATCCATTTTGATTCTTTAGTATCTGTTATTTCTTCAAATACACGTTTAAATAATAAGAGATCAGCTGGTAAGACAAATGTTTGTGGTACAAAATCAAATTCACGTCTTGAATGTACAGCTTGCATATGTGATAAATTTCGCCATAGACGATCTTTTCGACCAATTTGAAATGAACCTGGAAAGTGATTGACCTTGAAAGAATAAAACAAATAAAATTATATAAGTTCATTTTATGGAACACGATCTGAAAGAAGTGTTGAAGTATAGAGGTAAAAATTTGAACCTTCATTAACCTTGACAGACGTAACCATAGAAATCTCATAGAAGCCTTAGAAACATTCCCCACTTCTCCTGCGTCACAAACCGCAAGCAACCTTGATGATATACGATTACAGATCGTATGTCAATAACGTCTCATTATAATATCTGACCTGACCTACTTCCTTATTGCATTATTGAATAATTAAGTAAAAAGATGATGAAGAAATGTGCCTCAAAATAGAAAGAATAAAATAATCTCTCTGTGATTATCTACAACAGCTACACTTGTTTCATATTTTAATCTCAAAAGAATTACATTACAATCTTTTTCTAATAATATGAAACCATTATTAGACTACATTTGCATTAATAAATAAAACTTATATCTTGTTTTTTGTTTTTTTCTTTTCGTTGCTAACCTTTTGATATTCACGAATTGCTTTAAAACAAATCGGTTTCATATGACGTGACCATGTACCAAGCCAATCATTACCCTCTGTGAGAAAGATTAGTAATTTATTTATTTAAAAAAAATTGATAAAAAAAGAGAAACTTACCATCACCTAAAAGAAACGAAAAAAATAATAAATTTATTTTAATAAATTTAGTTTAGATAAAACTTACTGTTAATTAAACGAAAACCAGAACGTGTTATAGTATTTTTAACAACATTTGGTGTTATTGTACTCATTTTCCATTTCATCATTTTTCGTAATGGTAATGGCAGTGGTTCAACTAAATATAATAAGATTAAAATAAAGAGACTTATTTAAAAAAAAATGAAATTTATACTTCGTTGATTTTCTGTACAAAATCGAATAGTTGGTGGAACATTAATAAATAAACTTGGTATGAGACCAGGTTTAACTTCTGTATTACCAACTCTACGAGCTATATAAGAAAGAAAAGATATTTATTTCATTTTAAAATTAATTAATACTTACTTTTATCGGAGAGAAGTAAAGCTGGATCGAGCGGAAATGCACTGTCTGCCTCAACTATTAAAAATGAGAAGAAAAAAAATATATATATATATATTTCGAATTTTATAAATAATTGTAAGACATACCATCACTTTCTGAACTACGAACTGATTCTTCTTCAAGTTCAGCTTCATATTCTTCATCTTCTACTTCAAATGGATCTTTATCCAGTGTTCTAGAAAGAATAGAGAATTAGTTTTTGAATTTATAGAGTTTTTTCGACACGACGCAATCATATTTCTAATCTATAGGTTATAAAAGACACTTTAGAATTCTTACTGTTGTTGTTGTAAAAAATTAATATTTTCTTCTTCGATCAACTCCTCAAAAACCTCATCATTTTCTTCAAATGACTCTTTATCAGCAAGATCATCTTGCAATATTGTCGTATTTGTTGTTGTAGTCGATAGTGAAACAACAAGTTTTTGACTTGATTGACTGATATCTGATAGTGTTGTTCGATTGTAATTTTCTCTTGGTGTTGTTCTTGATTTACTTGATGTTCTTGGTAAAATATTTGTTCGGGTAATAACACGATGTCGTTCAATAACGCGTGTTCGTATAAGATATTCAAGTTTTAAATTAAGTTGATAAGTTAATTCTTGTGGTGTTAAAGTTTTTTTATCATTATTGTTCTCTGGAGGTATTTGTATTGGTAAACGATTTATATCTGTTACTGATTTATGTTGATTACGTTTTAATTGTTCAATAAATGTTATTGTTTGTTCGAAGGTTGCTGTTATTTCTGGTCGTTTTCTAGCTGAATTACATAAATCTTGACGACGTTGTAATAACTTTTGATAATTACCATTTGAATTTGATAAAGATACATGATGAGG
>CAJNOL010001338.1:0-22390 GCA_905250125.1 Rotaria sordida | reverse complement strand
TTTTTTTTTCTCTTTGCCAAATAATGAATTCCATTTTATGTTCTCTCCTTCTCTTCGTTACCATCAGAAAATAGAGAAAAAGAAAAAATCAAAGAATGGTTTCAATTTCAGGGCATTAGAAAAAAACAGCCAAAGTAAAAAACAAGAGACGATCAAAACAGACCATTATTTGTGTTTTCTTTATATCGAACGGTAGAAATGGAATAAGACAGACGGACAGACAGAGAAAGAGAGACAGAGAGAAAAAGCAAAGAATTATTTTGCTTCATTGCTCATACATACGTATGAAGCTCTTTTACTACGTTTTTTTCTTTCTTTACATTGTCCAATAATGTTGATCGGTAGCATGCAACGATGGTGAGCAAAGTCAAAATTTTCTCTCTTTTTTTTTCTCTTATTTTAATGGATAAATGGAATTGAGCTTTAATGTGAAAGAGTTTTTTATACATTTCCTTTTTAAATCACTCGAATCAATCAACAGACAAGTGAAATGTAATGTATGTATTCAAAAAGTAAATTATATATATATATTTGTGTATATAGCCCACAGAATGTCTCTTATTTTATTGCAATGTTGTTGTGTAAATACCATTGATTTCTTTTTTTTTTGACATAGTGAAGTACTTTTCCAATGTTGACTGTAGAGAGGCAAAAAACAAAATGAATTTAAAAGATTGGCATATCTTCAATATGAATTAAGTGAATTTTCATTATGTCAAATAAGTAATATAATAGTTAACCGGATTAATATTTTGATAGAAAGACTTCGAAAAGAGATTTTATTTAATTACATGATCGATTTAGTTTCACTTTTTAAAGTTTTAAAATAAAACAAACGAATGAAAACATATATATCTATGAAACAAAAATTTTTTTTTGTTGTTGTTGCATCCTCCATAAGATTGATGCATAAATAAAGTTTTTTCAATATACCGGATATCCTGTTCTTTTTTTCAATTGCATGATCTTTCCTTGAGAAATAATAACAATAATAAAAAACTTCTAAATAATTGTTTATATTGAAAAGAAAAATACAAAAACGGAAATTGAGAAATTATAGAAGCAATGTTGATATTTCTTAATATATTTTCGAATTGGTCAATTTATTTATAAATCATATTCATCAAAAAAATAATAAGGCAAATTATAACTACGTAGCATAAGTATTTAAAATTTCTTCACTATATTCAATTGAGAAACATTTAAAATGCATACAACTACTCTAATTAACCTTATGCATGGACATCTTTAGATCGTACACTTTTCTGTGACATTTTGTATTTCTTTTTAATTATCATAAAAAGAGGACTATTTGCTTCTGTTTTATTTAAATTAATTGATTCATGATATATGGAGTTGAATATCATACACAAAACATAAACTATGTACAAATCAATGATAATCAGCAAGCATTCAGATTTACGCAATTATTCTGAAAACTATAACATTGATTAACACTGCATCCCTGAATGTTCACGCTAGTGAAGATTATCAAAAACATCATTGAATAAAAAATCGAACCGCATAATCTACAACTAACTCTATGTTGGTTATAGAGAACTTTATGGACTATTGTTGGTTGCTAAAAAAAGATTTTATTTTGTTTCATTGTTTTGTTTTTAAAAAAAAATGACGTTTAAAACAAATAAGTTTAAAAAAAGAAATAATATTTTTTCTTATAAGTCTTTTCTAATTGCAGGCAAAATACTTCTTAGAGATGTGTTGTGTGATGTATATTATCAACGAAAATATTGACTAGTAAATTAAATGTGTTTCATAAATTTTCGAATGGCCTGGAATATAAAAAAAGATGTGAAACCATTGAATGAATCCTGCAGCAATCATCGAGAGGTAAAACGAGGAATGACGTATATCGTCCGTGTTCTTTTTTGTAAACTTTATCGTATTAGAAGTCAAAGAAAATACATAGTAGCTCATTAATAACTAAACGATGAAAACTCTCAACAGCTTCAATCTACTTTAATTAATCGGGCGTATTTGTTTTTCGGTTATAGTTTTGATTCATAAGAAAACCGTCAATGAATATTATTTTGAGCTAGCATTATTGACCTCAATAAATATTTGCACATTACTGGCACAAAGTATTTTCCTATGATTTCAGTCGATCTTAAGACTATATCTCTGAAATTTTTAGTATATGTGCTATCTTAAAAAATGTAGGCTAACGAGACGAGCTCGATCTTTATTGTTTGAGCTGAAGAGGAATTATAATGTACGATAGTTTCATAGCTTCTGAACGCTTAGATGAAATTCATAGTCTACATAGGTGCATTAAAGAACTACGTAATGATTGGTTCGCCGAGTCATAAGCTCTTTCCGTTCTTGAATTATAGAATTCATAGTGAGATGGCTTGACATAGATCGTAACTCCTCTTCAACTAAAAGTGAATAGGGTCGGATTGACCTACATTTCTGAAGCAGTATATAGATTAAAAATTTCATATGTCTACTTTTAAGAGTAGCTGGAATCGCAGGATAAAATACTTTCGACTAATAGTATATTTTTTCATTGAGGTCAATAGTATTTGTTCTTCACAATATCTATTTAATCGTTTCTACGTGAATAAGAACTTTAACGAGTCTTCCAATACCGAGAAAAAAAAATCAATCCGATCGATTAAAGCAAATTGGAGACACTGAATTTTTTTTGCGTAATTATTTACGATCCACGCTGTATATTTATCGTCGATAAGATACCTTCATTAATTATATAATTACTTAGTGACGCAAAAAATTGAGTTTACGGTATAGATGCTATGAAAAAAATTCTTTTTAAAATATTTTCTTCATTTCTTTTATCATATTAATCAAATCAAAAAAAGAAAAAAAAAACCACACTTGTCTGCTCTAAACTAAACTACTCTGCATAAAACGTAACAGATCTGATCGTTCTATCGATATCATTAGCATATGGAAGAAACCAACATTCTACATGTATGATTATCTTATCAATGACTCTTCTAAAACTGTCATCAAAGCTACACGATTAAGTATAAAATAATTAACTGAGATAATCTTTTGATTAGCCATAGTATAATAGTGAAATAAATGAACTCACTTATTGAATTTTGTTTATTCGGTGTTAGCTTAGCACAGCTTATTAGTTAATACAATCTTTATAAAGCATTTCTTTTTTTTGTATAATCAATGTTATTCTTTTGATTTTAATCTATTAATAAAATAGATCAATGTTATTTAATTTTCTTTACAATAAAATGACTTTTGTTTCAATCAATATGAACAATCAACTTTTCTTTTTCTTCTTACGTGTGTTTCCGATTTTACATAAGGAAAGAAAAGGTCTTTCCACTTTATAAAATTCTTTCAGCAGTATAAAAATTAACTATTCTGTTAGTCTTACCCGTCATTTGATACAGCCGATGCACTAACAGCTCTCTTTTTTATTTTATTATTAATTTCTTCTTTTTTTCTTCGTAATTCAGCATTAGCAGCTGATAAACTACTTGATCGAAAAGCAGGACCAGTATTTATAGATATTTGTGATTGTTGCGTTTTCATTATAGATATTGAGGTTATTCCATCATTAGTTATGACATTTAATTGTTGTTGATTATTTTCAATTTTTATTGATTCTTTTATTGTTGGATTAGTTGATGTAAATGATAAAAGACTTTTTTGAGATAAAGGTATTGATTGTTGTTGTTGTTGCTGTTGCTGTTGTTGTGGTTGTTGTTGTTGTTGTGGTTGTGATTGTTGCCGTTGCGGGTGTTGTTGTTGTTGTTGTTGCTGCTGTGATTGTTGTTGTAATGGATACATACGATTAGAATTTATATTAGAATTTATTATAGTATTATTTTCTGTTATAGTTGCTACTTGAATAATATTATTTGTTGGAAGACCACCAGGTTTAGCTGATCTTGAAGGAATAAATGAACGTATATTAGCTGCTGTTGGTATAGGTGGTTTTGTTTCCGTTGTTTTAACAAAATCTCGACGTATCATAACCTAAAATATTATATATATATATATATATATAGATATAAAGATATTTGTATAAAATTTCTTTACTCTTGTAATAATTGCTCTTTGTTGTTCAACATTAGCTGGTGGTTTATTTGTAATTAATGCTGCTGGAATCGATATAGGCATATGTGGAATATTTTCTGAGTTTGATATTTCTATTGGTTTGATTGTATCTTCAGTTTTATTTGTTGTTGTTATTTGATTAGAATACGTAGATCCTTGAATCTATAATATAGATTTATTTAAAAGAAAATTATTTTAGAATGATTAAATAAAAAAATAAAAAACCTGTAAAGATGTTGAACGTTCAATATTATTATTATTGTTATCATCTTGTTGTGTAACTCGAACATTTTCACTTGATTTTCTTATAATTGATTGTATATTTGGTGTATTTTCACTAGCTTGAAATGTACGTTCATTATTAATTCCATTATAACTTATTGTTCGTTCAGATTTTTGTTGTTGTTGATTTATTGTTGTATCATTAATTATTGTTGTTGATGGTTGTGATGGTATTGTTGTTTGTTTAGAATGAAATAATTTAGCTGTTGGAATATTACGAGAATTTTTTTGAAAATTAGCTAATAAAGCTTTTTTCCAATTTTGATTATTATTACTTGCTGTTGACGAAGTACCACTAGTTAAAAATGGTGGTGTATTAGGTATTTTGTCACCTGTAGATAATGTTTGACTAGGTATTGTTGAATCATCTTTTATAATATTAGTACGAGGAAATATATTAATAGCTGATGTATTTCCAAAATTTATTGGTGCACGCTTAAATCATAAGAGAATTTTTATTGTTTTTTTTAATATGAAAACAAAAAAGATAAAATATTTTACCCATGTATCCATAAGAGAGATAACAATATCTGTAGCTGAAGTACCTTTCTGTTTGAGAGTATCATTAGTTATCGGATTTATTATCTTTAAAAATAGAAAAATGTAGATAGAGCATATATATATTCATATAACTTACATTAATATCTGTTGGTTTTAATGTTCCATTCGGACGTTCATCGCTAACAGTACGTCGTGCAATAGATGCTGATGGAACAGATTGAGCCCAACGACGATTATCATCTTGTATAGAAGATGTACTAATTGTTGTTTCAGAATCTTGTGTTCGTTCATTAGATAAAATAAGTGGATTTTGAGTTTTAGAATAAATAGATGATTTTTCTCTATTTGCTATTATTGTTTTTGATGAAGGTATTATTGTTTGAATATTAGAATTTGTAGATACTGTTGATGAATCACGAGTTGATGATAGTAAAGTTGTATTTACTGTTGTTGGTTGTTGATTTGGAATAATTTTAGGACGAAAAAATGGATTTGCATTGTAGGGAACTTGAAGTTTTTGACCAACATTTAAAGATATTGGTTGTCTAAATTGGAATAAATAAATGATGTTTTGAGTAAAACTAAAAAATAAAATGTAACCTACCCTGAAGCATTAACTCCTGTTCTATCATTATCTAAAAAAAATTTGAGATGTAAAAAGTATGAAATGAAAATCTGAGAATTTTACCAGATTTTTCAGTGGATTTTGATATGTTATTCATTGGACTAGAGAACTGTTGCTGCCGTGAAAGGTGAGTATTATTATTGAATTGTTCGGTTGTTCCATTATGATTACTAGTTACAAGAGCTGTCTTCGCTCTCGCATATAGTCCATTTGGTTGTTGTTGTTGTTGTTGTTGATTGGATGAATCCTGAGTTGGATAAAGAATAACACGTTTTGGTGGTTCACGTGGAACAAATACAAGGCCATTTCTGTTCATTATCTTTTATGTTTCTTTTTATAGATCAATAAAATAATTTAAAAGCACCAAAATATAGAAAGCACCATCATTAATTACCGGATAATCAATGTGAGAGATTAATTGAAACAACAAAGAACAGATCGCTAAAAGGAACAAAATAAAAAATTTCTTTTCTTTTTTTTCTTCTTTTTAACAATGTCGCACATGTTATGATCATCATTATTATTGATGTTGTCAAGGTATCAATGTCAATCAAAGAAAGATCAAATGTTAAATTAATATTTTCATAGTATTGTTATTACATTGTATTATTAAGAAAAAAAACGAAAGAAAATTAATTTTTTAGTTCTTTATGTTGTCTTTTAAAATTTTCTCTTATGTAAATTGATGAAAACTGATAAGTGGCGCCACTATATTTACGTTTAATCTATTGTTGGTGTGATAGAAATCTTGAGCAAACAATAATTATTGTTTTTTTTTTGATTAATCGAATATGTTAGAGAATTATTCACGATAGATTTATTCGAAAATTATCAAGAAAGAAAAATTTCAAATTTTCAATGGACTAATCTCTGTTAATGAACTTCTTCAACATCTAAATGAATTATAAAAGAGAAAAAAAAACAAATTGTAATCTCTACTGTTTGCTTTTCTTCTCACATAATATATATGTTTAAATGCATTTCGTTTCAAACTAGGCTATTTCAAATTGCAAATATATATCGCAGAAAATGCTTACATAATGATTCTGTTTATCCTAATCTTCAATCTGAAACGAATGAGCTTTTCTCAATGATAAATTTTAAATTTACATAAAGGAAAGAAAATTCGACAGGTATATAACGGTCGCAGAGTTTTATCCGAATTTTCTCTTTCGGAGAGACAATCTCATGCTTCAAGAGGGTCAATCTGATTTGCAGAAGTGTGTTCTCCCTCACTTTCGGCCCCACGCTGGATAAAATGCTGAACTGTCGTCATAGTGCCCATTATATGGAACGATTTACCAGCGGCTTTTGTTCGATTCGAATTCCATGGATATGTTTTTTGTCCAAACAGTTGGAAAACTAAAAATTAAAGTATTTGTATCTTTCGATTTCATATCTAATCTGTTTTCTAATATCGATATATCGAGTACGGCAAAATTTTTAACACATTCTTTCGTTTGCAAATATTCTTAATGAGAAATAATATGTAATTTTAACTTTCCTATCAAAAGATACGGAATTTAATTCATAGACTACGTTGTGCGATTAAGAAAATAGCGTCTATTGCTCATACAAATTTATTTTATTTTTCCAACGCCGTTTTTAAATTCTAAGCAAATACCTACGAGACTTTGTATTAATAAAATGTTTCTACGTCAAATGTGCTGTCAAAATTTACTACACATATTTGGTAACAAGCTCTATTTGTTTAATAAAAAGCGTGTGCAAACAAAAATTTTATTTGTTTTTCTAAAAGCAATCGAATATTTTTCGACTGACTTATTTTATAAAGTTTTATTTCGATTACAAAAATAAGAAGATAAATTAATTCTCTAGAAAATTCTACAAAAAAACAAACAAACTTGATATGATCATATGTGCATTTTGTAGAATGTCTTATTTCAAAAGCACGAATAAATCTATGAAGAAATATCGCTTTTCTCAAGGCGTATCTTGTCTTCTAATCAAAAAACAAAGCATGCATCATTACATTATACATAAACTTGAATATTAATCGTTGCTTACGATTTAAGAATTTATACAAAAAAGAATTTCGTTTCAAAGTTTACCTAATAGCTCCATCTGTATATTGTTTTTTTCTTTCGTTCTTGTCTCACCTTGTCATATTTATTCTGCTTTTATTTTTTGGTTAAGAATCTTTCTATTAAATCAAATTTTTATTTAAATGCCTGATCATCATTCTTATCAAGATCCATTCTATGGATGGACTACACCAAAAACAATATCATTATGTGTACAAAAACTTAAAGAATGTAATTCATTACCATTTCAAGCAATTCAAAAACTTATTTCAAGTAAAGAAAACAAAAACCAACAAATTGTTCATTTATGAAAATTTCTTTATATGATTGTAGTGAGTGAAGCTCAAATTTTAAATGAACAAGCATCATCATCATCATCATCATCTCTTGAAATTTTAATGAAATTTTCAAAAAATCATTCAATTTCTATTGAAAATTTATTAGTTATTTTCAATGGTTTTGTTCATGTTCTTCGTTTAGCATTAAAACCACCTGCAGCATTTCTTAAATCAGATGTAATATATATATATATATACATATTAATTATTAAAGAATCAAAAATAAAAATTCTTTTATTCTAATTTCAGATATTTAAAGATGATTTACGTGATTTAAAGTATAAATAAATATTTTTCTTAGAAATAGAAACAATTTCTTTTCTTTTTTTTTCTTTTATTCTTTAGATTTTCCGAACAAATAATTGAAGGATTCCATAATATTCTATTTGGTACTAAGTATGTATACAATGTCTAAAGTAAATTTGCTTTTATTTGTTATTATTTCATTTAATAGACGTGATCAATTATATAATATTATTCAAGAACGTGATCGTCCTCGTCTTCCATTTCTTCAATCATTTGATTGGAATCTTGATGTTACACTAACTACAGCGTATAAATCGAGATTAGATTGTTCTTTTTTTTTCTTTTTTTATCTATTATTTGCTTTTAGATCTTTATCACGTTGTATTGAACCATTACTTTTCTTTCAATTTCATACAACTGATAATCGATGTTTAACATTTGAAGTAAAATAAAAATTGAATATTTTCATTGTTCGTTTTTTAATTAAATAAGTTAATTTTCTCTTTGTAAGGTTCCAATAAAAAAATTCAATGAATTACGTTATAATACAGCACTACTTTTGAAAGAAATGGAAGAAGTTGATGGAAAACAAGCATTAAAACTACTTGAAACATAACAAAATAAACTTCTTCAATATTATTGGTCTATTTATTTTATCACTTGAATAATTACATACCAGTAATTTCCTATTCCCATTTTGTTCTTTCTTCTTTCAATATGATTGTCGTGATTTCCTCTTTTTTTTTTCTTTTGATGAACAAAAACTATGAATGACATGAAAATCAGTTGATACAAACGTTGATTAAACTCTAGAGCGTGCAATTTATTCCCTAAAGTACAAATGCTATATGACCTTTCTATTTCTTTTTTTTTGACTTATGTTAAAATAAAATATAATATAATGGTTCAACCGATCGATGATGTACGCATTTCGATCAGTAATCGAAGAAAAATGTTGATGCGATATGTCACTAGAGATTCTCATCGTTAAAGATGAACTTAATAGATGTAATATATGCATTAATGGAAGGGAAAGAAGAAAAAAAGAAAGAAAAAAAAATGCTTGTTTAACACAATCTCGTTCTACCCCTATGGCATTGTTGTTGTAACTTGATCAACGGATGAAGAAGGAAGAACATGCACGAAACGCATTAGCAATCAATTTTCGGAATGTAGTCTAGTTGCCTGTTCTAATTCTCACAGCAGGCAATACTTTCATTGTATTATCATTGTATAAAATACGTAAATGAACAAAGTATTCATGTGTTTGTCACCTGAGAAAATTAAATTGTCTTTTCTTTTCTTTTTTCTATGTGCTTCATCTTAAAAATTTTTAATAAAGCGATGGCACATGTCTTTTACATTCACAGAAAAGTAATGTCAACAACACACTTTTATCTTAATGACACATGAGATAAGTAAGAAAAGAAGTATGAATATTTGGCACTTGACAGTAGTTCTTGCTGGTGAAATCGAACGCAGATGTTGAACATAAAAATTTTTATATACAGATGATGTAAAACAATGTTTTGGTGCTTCATCACGAAGATTTATTTTAGCAGGATTGAGTTTTGATTGATGACACCTGCGTATTGTATCGGTATCATAATAAAGACATGAATGTAAAATTAAAAGAAATTTACAATTATCATGTTGTTGTTGTTGATTATTATATGATGTATGATGTCGTTGACGAAAAAAACAAGTAAATACAAAATTTTGACAAGTATAATCATCGATCGATTTAGCAATAGTTAATGCTTTATCGTCAAATTTTGAACATGATGATAAAATTATTTGAGAAAAAAACATAAGATAAATAGAATATAATCGAATAAGATTATAATTTACATTATGTGTAACAATCGAATAAGAAGATAACAATACAGGTAAATGAAATCGTATATAAACCATGATTTTAGATAAATGATCTAATAAAAGAAAAAAAAGAAGGTCATTTTTTTTAAATTGATATATTCAATCAAAATGAAATAGACATCATTTATTTTTTATGGATTCTCGTTGTGCTTGGCTAAGTTTTTTAATCATTTTCCTAATATACATGAAGGTATTCAAGAGTGTATACACTAATGAAATATCTTTCATTCTGTTACGACATACCTAGACAGACACATGAGAGGCGGTAAAAGTGTGAGATTTCACTTTCTATTACTTACATTTTCTTTTTACCGTCTATATAATTTGACAGGTGATGTAGGCATATGTGAATCGAACAATACTTTCTTTCATACATACATACTTACTATCATCAGTCAGTTATTGTTCTCTTATCTACTAGACATTCAAATTTAGATCGGTAAACGTCAAAGTCTACAGCGATGATGGATGGTTCATATATATAGACGGACAACGATATTTTATTTAAGTAACACAATCAGAGAACGAGAGAGAGAGAGAGAGATAGTAATGAGAGAAAAAAAAACTGAGAACCTCGTTGTCTTTACCACGTTGATATGCTACTATTATATAGTGAGAAAGGAGGAGAAAAAAGTATTGAACATGAACGAAGACCGGAAGACATTCACACATAGAAGGCAAAAAAAAAAAAAGAAAAAAAAAGAAAAAGAGAGCGACAGAGAATGTCGTTGCGCTAACATCGCTATCGTCGTACAATGATAATGGACAAGAATCGAGTTGATGAATGAATTAACGCGTTTACTCTACAAGCGAAGAAGCTAGTCGTCGTTTCTAATTTCCTGTTTCCGCCTAAACAAGCGCGTCTTCGTACTTCAAATAAATAAATATGTATATATATATATGAAGTAATATACATATTTCAATATGGGACCATAACTATGTATTATTTATTGTAGCGTCCATAGAACATCTTCAATATTAATTAAGTAGTATTCTATGTACAAATCAATTTATCTAAAATTCTTATTTAATCATCAATTGAATTATAATAGAATTGATAAAATGCTTTATGTCATTATATTATTCTAATGTTGTCAACATTAATCTAACATTTTTGTAAAGCATATGACAGATTTAAAATTGATTTTCTTTCTGCAATTCGACATAGACAGACAAAAATTAACGAAATTTTAGGTTATAAAACAATAACTGTTAGAATCATTGATAAATATCCATAAATCAAACGATGAATAAAAATTATAGAAAAGTTCATATTCATCTACAAGCTATATGAATTCCACATGACAAAGATATATATGTAGAAGTCTGTTTGGTTACATTGTTCGATAAATAATGCCTCAATGATATCAATAAATATTATTACAATGTAAACTGTTGTTATTTATCCTAGGTTTTAAAATACAATAAGAAAATCATAGTACTATATCGAATCATATAAAAATAAACGAAATCTACAAAGAAAATACCTTCTCATATCGAAACTTATTCATTTAGTTTATGAATATCGTGATTTTCCAATAATAATTTTATAATACAACAAACTTGAGATAATTAATAAGAATATATTTTTCGTAATGGAAAGAATCTTTCAATTTATCTCTATGCTTTACAAAGAGACATTTCTAGACAGATAGAAAATATTTCGATTTATCAAAGTCTTTTAAAACGTCTACTGAGACAGTATGCTAATCAAAAGTTTGCATAGAAATCTATGATGTATCCAACTTGAATAATAAATTTTTTTTGATAAAGACGATTTCTTTGTTTATACATGGTAATCGAATAGTACTGCAAATACTTTATTATCCATACACAAATTATAGAAAAATAACAAAAAAAAAAAGAAAAAAATCTACAGTTCTCATAGATATTCATTCTTCAAGTTTAGCAAATACTTTTGGTTTAGAAAAAATTTTAATAGCTTCATCTAATTCAATAATTTTCTTTTCAATTTCTTCTTTTGTTCGTCGAAGTGTTAATGAATCATTACGAATAGGTAAATGACTAAGCTTTTTTTCAAGTTCAATTCGATCTAATAAAAAGAAAAAAAAAATCAATCAATTTATATTTATTTATTCTTTACTTAGTTGAAGTTGTCGTAATGTTGACAAACGTTTATCATTATCAATTTTGACATGACCAAGAGGACAATCTGGATCGGGTGCATTAGCACGTTCATCATTTATTTCTTGTGTTCGTTGTTCTCTAATTTTTTCAATACTAAAAAATAAAAAAAAAAGAAAACATTAATTTTAAAAGAAAATTAATTTGTTTTTATATGAACAAAAATTTACTAATCAGGTACACGTCCTTTTTGTTTTTCATAATAATTGTTTAATTGTTGTTCTTTTTTTGCTCGTGCTTGTTCAACAATTTCTTCACTCATTGTTTTACGTACTTTCGGAATATTTTTTACATATTGTGAATTTATTTTTACATAATCAGGTTTTGATCTATCATCTAATTGTGTTGTACCCTATGAAAATAATCAAAAAAAAAAGAAATTCGTCTAGTTTGTTTTTTTTTTTTTTTTGTTGAATTTTTAATTATACTAAATCAATAGATGAAGCTATTGAGCCTCGACGTGAACTAGATACAGATTGTGATCGAAGATATTGTGGTCCCGTATTTTCATGTGCATGAAGAAAATTTCCTCGAGCTGATTGAGGTCGAGATACTGAACGATGAGTTTCCTATAAAATATCAAGGATAGATTAGTTATGTATAAGAAATAAACAATATTTTATTGATCCATTAATCATTATCAAGTAAACAGTACGGTTTGTTTAATTATGAATTTGGAACGAATTAAAAAAGATCACGTCTGTAATTTATGTAAATGAAATCCAGGATTTAACTGACGTCTAACGAAGAAAAAGGTCAGGATTAATAATTTATCTGTTCTTGAGTCATGTTGTGTTAATCTCGTCACTTGTTATTTCTTTTTTTTTTGACCAAATACTAAAGAATTACGTTAGTAATCTTTATCAATACTTCTAAAGACAATCTTTTAATAACACAAAAAAATATTATTGTTTTTCGAAATAAAAATTTGAATGAAATAAATTTAAATACTATAGTTAATGATCAATGTTAGAAAACAATTATTATATTACTTCTTCTAATCTTTGTTTAACTTTCGATTGCACATGATCATATTGTTTAGAATGCCAAAGTGCTTTAACAGGTATTGGTTTATTTTGTTCTTTCGTTATTTGTCTTTGTCGTGATTCTCGCATTACATGTCGAATTCGTTTGACATTTTCATTTAAATGATTTATAGGTGGTTCTATATTTGAAAAGAAAAATATTTGTTTTCATTAAAAATAAAATCAAAATTCATACTTGCTGCTGTTCCATGTATTGATGAAAGACCTGTTCCTTGAACTTCAAATAAAAATGGAACACCAGTACCATTTGTTGCTCGTTTATGAATTGCTTTCGCATCAGAACCATGAACTCGAGCAATACCACGAGAACTGTATGGTGCACTAGAGAAATATATGTACATATCAGAGTTATAACCGATCAAGAATTTTTGAACTAGTTCGATCCCACTAGTTTGTCGAATTATTCTTAATCGATTAATAGGAGTGGCTTCGAAAAAAAAACCATTTTCCTTGTTTGCATTGAGTCTTTACAAATCTTCACAATTCTATAACCGTTTATATCTGTTAGATTTCTCAAAAATGCATATGTGATATGTCAATAAATAGCGCGAAAAAAAAAAGATTATATTACCAATCAACTGATTGTACTGTTTGATTATTTTGATCAGAACAAGCAAACTTACTCTCAACAAGTTTTATCAGAGAAAAATGGCATATCTACAAAATATTTTTCAATCGGTGATGATCGAACTGGTTACAGCGCGTATATATATATCTAATAGTTTTAAGTGAATTTTACTTACCTGGTAGCACGAGTATCATATTCATAGTCTGGTGTTGCTGGAATAGGACCTGTTAAAAGTGGTCGTCCTGAAAAATCAAGGATAGAATTATGTGAAGTTTCTTAGAAATTTATTTTATATACCTTGTGAATTATTTATTCGATTATCGGATTTTTGTTGACGATCATAATTATTTGTAAAAGATGAATTTGATTGATTTGACCATTGATGTGATTGTTGAGATAAAAGCATGTTTAATAAAAACAAATATATAGAAGATATCAATGAATTTCGTCTCTTAACTATTTAAAAGCCATTAAGGATGTTATTACTATGGGTTTAGATCTATAATCTTATGATAAAGATTTATATGATATGAAATTAAAAACTTATTGAATTAGGATTAAGACTTTTGAAATTTATTTTATAAAGATTAACTTTTATAATTACATAATAAAAATTTTCTAATAGATGTCAGTATATAAATCTTGTTTCTTAGTGCATGAATATGGATCAATAGAAAGTCACAGAACGTTATAGTTTTTTTTATATCTATATTAGCATCTGCTGATTGATTATCCGAAACGAAGAAACAAAAAATCAAATGTATTATAATAAATTTTACAATAGCGATAAGTAATTTTCATCATTCCATCGAATGTTAATCATTAATAATTAATCTATTTAAATTATTATATGACCATGGAGTTTATGTTCTCATAGGTACAATATATTTAATGTTAATCATGGGTGTATTCATTGTCGGTATGGTCTATTGTATAAAACAAATCAATTTGTTTTATACAGATATGTTTTACTAAACCATATTTAAATAAATTTATTGATCCAACAAAATTTTTTACCATTAGAATTATATGATAATGATGTTTTTTATTCAATCGATGCGATTATGATTCTTTTGTTTTTTTTTCAAGATTATAGTGTTTGGGTACATGTTATGATAATCTATGTATGATGAAATTACTTATACATTATATCGAGATGAATCATATATAGAATTTATTTGATTACTTTTTTTTTGTTAAATGTTATGTTTAAATAAGACAGATTATCAACAATGAAATGATTATTATCTTATTGAAACATTAGAAAAAAAATATTGTTAGATTCAATATTAATATGGAATGTTGTGAGAATATTGAATTTTTATTAATTAAAAAAAAAACAATAAATTCTTTTAACAAATTCATTACATTTATCATTTTTAACTTTATAAATCCTTTCAATCATTAGCAATGTCTTCGTTATCGAATTCTTTTATTTTTAATAGATCTCCATCATGGCTTAATAGTGAAAAATTCACATTATCTCCTGCTGTTTCTTCATTACATGATACGAATAAAATAGAAGTTTGTTAACCTGCTGACGCCGTTTGTTATTTAAGTAATATCAATACAATAAAATCAAGAACATCATTTAATGTCATAAAACAATAATGATGAAGAGCAAATTCTACCATTTTTTTTACTTCTTGATCTGTGCATTATTGATAGAAAAGATTAAAGCAGAAAATCATTATTTGTATGAAAGAGATATTTATTATCAAACAAATACTTTATTAAATAAACAAAATTACTCTTGTATTAATGATAAGAAAAATAAGGAATTTTGTTTTTCGGAATGTTTCTATTGTTTAGATGATTGATCAATGTCGATTAAACAAAGAAAAAAAACATATTTATATGTAAGCAATATTAATAGCAATGAAAAAAAATAATACGCCGAAAAAAAGATAATGCAAAAAAACAAAACTCTTCCTTTTTTTTCTTTCTTTTCTGTCATCTCGCCTCGTGCTTTTTTATTACTAGTGCATGACAGTATCAATGCAATTTTTTTTCTTTATAGCTTATTGTATATATAACAGATATGTAGATATGCGTACATTATGATTTGAATGCGTAGGAGAATAACTACATCTTTTTCTTGCCATAACTATTTCAAGAATATGCATCAAATGAATGTATTAAAGTATTTTATATGATAAAATAGAGAAAAAAAAATGTTATCTTAGACTTTTTCTTCCTCATATTTATGATATTCATGTTTTTCGTCATTTTATTTATTCACTTTCCATCGAACGTCATATGCTCACCTTGGTTTTTTTTATGTGAGAAATATTTTTCTCTAACAACCTGCGGTGTTATTTATTACATAGCATTATTGATACACCATTAGTATAATTATTGACAAGAACATACGAATCTCTTGTTTGACGTACAAATACTGAAAGTTTGTAACTAAAAATAGTAGATGTTGCTTTTTTTGAGAAAAGACAATAGATAAGACGATAATTTAGACATATAATATATATTATTATTATTATTATTTTTTCTTTCAGATATATGTTAAATAACTATGAATGATATCGAAAACACACTTAGACAAACTAACAGTACTGGTAGTTCAAAGGATGAAAATCGTGAAAAAAGGTAATGTATTCATTATATTCTAAATTAAAGAAAAATTATTGTAGAAGATCTATTTTCTTTTTTTTTTTTGATGACATTTTTAAAAGATAATATGAGATTAATACGATTAATTCATACATTTGTTTTAGTTTAGATTCAAATACACAAAAGAGGATTCATCTGGAACGTTAGTTAATTGTCAATATTTTGAGAAGAAGATAATTTCATTTAATTTAGATATTCTAATTAAAGAATAGTCCTATTTTAAGAATAAATTTTGATCATACGGAATGGTAAAAATAAGATTTCGAATATGCAATCTTTGTCCGGTGGAACTATGTTAAAAGATTTGATTAATAAATATAGAAGAAGCTTTAAAATAAAGGATTCTATTACTAAGTAAATAAAATTTTTCTCAATTTGAGATTGTTTTTTTTACATATATAATTCATTTCAATAGATATTTTTTTTTCTTATCATGACTTCATAAAAAATTAATCAATAGAAATTTGAACAAGAATAGTTATAATTAAAAATTAATAAAAAACAAATACAAATAGAAATATAAGCTCTAGATTTTTATTCGCAACTTCTTTATCACTAAAAATCATATCTCATAAATATATTGAAAAGGTCAATCTTTTATTCAACCTTAAATAAATCTCTAATTGATTTCTTCGCTCATTGCACTATATGAAGTAAACAATAATAGTTATTCTCTCGGCAAAAAAATGACTTTATACACTTAAGGTTCAATTCTATAACACTGAACTCTATTATTTCATACACAGTTTATATTTATATATTTTCAATCATCGAGAACGCTGAGGATGTTTCGATATTACCTAAATTGTAATGAAGTTAATATCGTGTTTAGATTCGTCTAATCTATTTTTAAAAAAAAACATGCTTTTACCTACTTTTTATCTGCGATTACGATCGTTTCTATCGTTTATTGTCAATCTCATTTATATCCCATTCCTTTTTTTTCTCCTTCTTGTTATCGGTATCGATTTTTTAACATCGACTGTCTTTTACCTCGTTAATTTGTATGTTTTCTTTTTCATGTTGTACGATACGAGCCATTCGTCAAAATAAATCAATAGAGAAAAAAAAATAGTAGAAGGACGTTAAGTCTGGAAGAAAAAGAAAAAAAGTAAAAAAATGCCATGGCGATTCAAATACGATTACATACGCAATATATATATATATAATTGTAAGAATATAAAAAAGTAATTTGACAATATAAGTTCAAAAAGAAAAAAAACGAAATCTATGCCTTCTAGACGCTTTTCAACAGGTACGCTAGCATTCAGGTATGTCCAAAATCAGCTGAAAATTGCCGTTCCGCATTGCTTATCACACTCAATTATGAATGAAAACGAGGCCCTAAATATTGCAAACATAACGTAAGGAAGTGAAATAAAATAAAAGACAATACATATTTACGTACGAGCAATAATAATAATCACGATAAACAAAATAGAGCGCCTTAAAATATATATATAGAATCTAGTAATGAGTCAGTTTTGGTGTGTATCTCGAAAAAGGTACATAAGATAAAATTATATTCATGAAATGAATCTTTTACTTTTATTTTAATCTAGACGATATCGACGTCAAGTGACAAATCCTATATTAGAAACACAAACTACTACAACTATTGGTAGTCCATCGATATGTTTGGATCTTCTTCATTCAGGAGTACCAGCTAATAAAACTAATACTCTACCTGGTGTTGCACGATCTACAAATTCAAAATCTAGTTCAGTCGTAACAACACCTGGTGCTGGAAATTCAAATTCATTACCTGGTCATCAATCTGGTCGATCAAAAATAGAAAGTTTTCGTCTATTAGATCAACAAGCATTAAATATATCAGACAATGTAAATTCTATTTTTTTATTCTAATTAAATAAATATCTTGATTTATATGTTTATTTTGTTTCTTTTTTTAATAGTTAAATACAAGTGGTAAAGATGGTGACTATAATATAAATAGTTCTTCAGCATCAGCATTATTACGTAAAAAAAATTTATCAACATCTGATTTGGATCCACATGAACGTAAAAAACAAGCAGCATTAGCTAAAGTTGAAGGAAAATTAGAAAAAGCACAACGTTTATATTTAAAAGCTCAACAAAGTGTTGAACAAGAAATATCAGATTTTCTTCGTGTTACAACAATACCAAATACAAATAATGAAATAACTTCTTCTCGAACAACAAATGCTACATTTGATAAACGTATACGAACATTACAAGATACAAAAAAAGAATTAGAAAAAAAAATTGCTAATTATCATACAGATATTTCACGTATACAAGCCGGTGATATACCACATAATTATACATTATCAAAAGATCTATTTACTAATATAAAAAGTACAGCAGCAAAAGTTACTGGTGGTAGTTTAAAACATCGTTCAACAACTACGACAGATCAACCAATAACTGTTTCAACACCAAATACAAATGAACAAACAATACCATTTCATTATCCAGAATCGGATAGTCATCATCATAATCCAAATTCATCAACAACATTAGTATCATCATTACCACAACCATCATCATCATCATCACAATCACCATCAACAATAACAACAACATTTACAAGTGGACCAATAAATAATAATCAAAATGTATCAATACAAAATCAATATAGTAATACATTTGAACCTGCTCATTCATCTGTGTCAAGTGTCGGAACAAATGAAATTGGAAATTCTCAATTTTATATTGATTCAAGTCGTAAGTTCATTAGATATAGTAAAAGCCATAGAATTTACAAGATATTCATATCTTATCGTATACAAATAGATATCCTTTTTTGTTGAAAATGCAATTATATACTCTGTTAAAAATTGTGATATATTTGTTATAAGGTAGCATATGAAAAACAAGAATTTATTAAAAATCTACCTTTCGAAACACTAAGGATTAGTCTGCGTGACATATTTTTTATTCAAACTTTTTATAAATTATTAATCATTTATTTGATACGTTTTAGCATCTTTTCATATTATATTTTCACGTTTAATCACAGGTTAACCCTTTCAGGACAGTGAGATATACGTTGTCCAATCTGTTTTTTAGTAGAGAAAAGTATTTTGTTTAAATTAAATTGTTAGATCTACAATGTTATATAGATCATAAATGAATCCATTGATCATCTCATACATTCATCTTTCTTTTCTTCTTCTCACATATAATAGAACTTCTCTAATGTGATCACCTCCTTATTCTGAGCAGTAAGTGTGCTTATCTCTGATGCCCTAAGCAATAAAAACCTCTATAATGTAAGTAATATTTATTCTATCAGTCACATACACAAAGAAAGAGAAAATGATATCATGTGTATTGTTTTATGAAGAATAATCATGGGACACAGATAAGAATGAAATGAACTAAACGTGCATATTTAGAAGGAAAATAAATAATATGAGACAATAGAAACAGTGCTTGGCATAACGCATCGTCGTTTTTATGTTCACAGCTAGCATACCCAAATCATGGCAATAGATGTTGATTTACTAATGATTAAAATATCTGAATTAATAAATTGTTGGAAAGAAGAAAAAGATCACCGTGAGCCATCGAAAAGCGATAGTAGCTGACTAATTTTAAGTTGCAAAAAGAAAGTGAAAAGATCTCAATAACGAGAATTTCTGCTACATGAGTTCTTGTGGACAGTTCCAATAGTGTTCATATCAGAGAAGTTTTACTGTAAATTGTTTTCAAGTTTTTTCTATTCTTTCTGCTATTGTATCCGTGATATTATGATTCCTCTCTTTTCTCCTGATTTATTGTCTTTCAAGAATATTCTCACTCTTTATTACACTTCGATATATATACATATGTTCTTATTCTCATTGACGAATAATCGTTGTTCTTGATTTTGATAAACAAGCTTTTTTCACCTTTTCATTCAGACGAAAATAAACCTATTTGTACTCTGCATTTCTTCAGGTTCTATTTTTAATAAAAACTAAATGAATGGAATGATATGGCAATAATGAAGTCAATGGCGAGTCCTATAATTCATATAATAGTGATGATAAGAACGAGAGTGACTTCGATTTAGATTTTAATGAATTAATAGATAATATAGGTGAAATTGGAGTTTCTGATATTTAAAAGATGAGAAAAATTGTCTTTTTTATTATCATAAAATCTTTATGTAGTTATTTTCAATCAAATAAAATAAAATAATTGAAGAATCAATTTTCGGTTAAAAAAAAAAAATTCCGTTCTCAATAAGTTAAAAATGAAAAAAAAAAGGATTAATTATAACCCATTTTATCATATTTGTTCTCTTCATGGCATGAAAAAATCTATGTAGATTATTTACTCCATGCTGTTTAATCTATTTATTATATTAGAATTCTAAAATTGACTAGACACTCATTAACCAGAACTGGAGTTTTAGTTTTGCCTAGACAAAATTCGACATAAATTCATACAATAAAAACTAATTAAAATCGGAATAGAATAACTATTTCATTGTATTCAACAATATATTTTCATTTCACTAAACAATATACAAAACAAAACATTCTAATCTATCCATCAACGATCTCATGTTAAATGAAATTTTGTTGAATAAAAAACTTCCATTTCTTTTCTACACAAACATTGTTCTCTAGTTCAATTGTCTTTATAATTGCAAGTGACACGATCATTATTATTACAGTTTTCTTTCGATTATTCTTTTTTTCATTTCACTCTACTTTTAGTAAAACATGTAATTGTATGATTTTATCACTAGTCGAAATCTAATTTTGCCTAAAATATATTCTTATATATTCATTAGATATTAATTTTTTTTTGTTTTAATTAATATAAATCATTTTAAAAAATTTTAAGTTTATATTTATTTTAATCATAATACTTTCTAATTATTAGATGAACATGTTTATGACAGTGATAAATTAAGTCGAAAAAACGATGCAAACATTCCAGGTAAGCATTGATTATAAACATATATATATATAAATGAATGAAGAATATAAAGCGAAAATTGAAATAATCTAACTAATGCCTGTTGAAATAAATAATGGCTGTGGGTATTTTTGCAATAACTCCAGAACGGAAAGAACTACAGAGGTATGGTTTTCACTAGTCCAAAGAGGAGACATTGGGATATCTTTTTCTCCAATATTATATAAGACAAAATCATGTTAAAATTAATTATTTCTGTAAAACATTGAAAAAAATGAATGAAAATGGTCTGTCATTCCAATGAAATTTTGGTTTTGATATATGATTTAGATAGAGGAACTTCAGATTTATAGTTTAAGATATAATTTGAATGATTATTTTCATACATTCTAATGTTAAGCCAATAAAACCGTCTATTTAGTCCCTCGAAAAATATGAATTTCTCGTAATTTTTAAGTAAATATTCTTACTTTTTGTCAAATATTGATTTGAACGACAGATCACTTTTATACAGTTTTTCGATGTTTTGTAGAAATAATTAATTTTAAAATGATTTCATCATATGTAATATTGGAGAAAAAGACGTCTAGATGCCTCCTCTTTCGCTTGGTGAAAATCGCACCTCTGTCGGTCTTTTCGTTCTTGAGTTATTGCAAAACTATCCATGATCATTATCTTTTTAAACAGGCATTAGTACCCTCGCTCGTCAATTACCTCTAGTATACATTACTCCAAATAATTGTAAGTAATTATTAATGACCTAATGCTCAAACATAAAAAAGTGCTTATAAATGAGAAATTTTCTTTTCTTTTTTTTTGTTTTCTTATTTTAAAATTTCTCTGTTTTAGCTGATGGATCAACAATACATGATAATGAAAAATCACCTTCAGCAAAACGACGTTTTACGTAATTAAATATATCAAAGTATTCTTCATTTTATTTATTATTATTATTATTTTAGTGATGATTCACTTGTTGACTCTAATGATCGAACATCAGATCATTCAGTTGATGATCGATATAATAGTAGTGTATCGAAACGAAATACACCAGTAAATATTATTTCTCTCATTAAAAAAAAAACAACATAATAAACTTAAATAAAATAATTTTCTATTAG
>CAJNOL010001337.1:30537-68469 GCA_905250125.1 Rotaria sordida | reverse complement strand
TTATTTGAGAAATATCTATGTTTACTTGTTTTATGGATAAATGAGATACAAACATTGTATTTATACTATAACGGTAACATAACGTACTTTACATATGTTGAATACGTAAGGTCGTGTGTTCACCTGAGTAACGTATTCAAAGAACGTACTTTTTTGTTACTATTCATTGTTTTGTTTTCCTACTGGCAAGGCTTAGAAGCGGGTGTAACGCATCACAATACATCGACCGTACTTTAAGTATTATAAACGCACTATGAGTAGGTAAGTTAGGTAGTAGAATTCGATTTATCTATTATATGCTCAAAGTTTTGACTTGTTTTTGTTATTTTATTTTTTAAAACAATTTGACCACAGTATTCTTCAGAATAGAATACAATGTTATATATTATTTTCTGTATTTGTCCGCATAAGTCGATCAAACAAATAATCTAATAAAGTACTTTTTTGTATTTTGTGAATCATACATATACTTTCATGTAAGTCAAGTCTTGAACTTTTCGAACATGTTTCGAATACGTTTAATTGGTGAACACTTTAGAAAATAAATACCAAAACACTCTCGTTTTGAATAATTTTATGTTATCAAAAATTTGAACTTTTTCTGGTTTTTTTCAATTAGCCAGTAAAGAAAGTTGAGCGCTTTGGAACTCATAATTCTTCGTAACTTATAAATGAATGCTTTTCTTCATGAATTTATTTGTTTTTATAGCAAAATATTCTGTGAATGTTGTATAAATATTACGAAAAATTGCAATTTATTTTTTATTTCATCCACTCACGACAGTCAATAGGTTAATAAATGTGTAGCTATATCTGTCACTAACATTCTGTAACTATCTATTCTTTTTTTTTCTTCATTAAAATCTGGCGAAAACGAATTAGTATTTATAAGATGATTACAATCTCAAATAATGCATCGATCAGTTTAACAGCTTGAATCTAAATCAGACAGACAATATTTAATCAGGTGTAAAACATAAAATTGAAAGTAGAAAATGGAAAAAACATCAAAGAACTCGAATGACTTTTAATAAAAGAGTTTTAAAATATTGATATTAGTGTTCTAACAAATTGTATGTTGTCTATAAAATCCAGGAAAAATTGAACCAAATCTTAGTACATTTTTTCTCTCATTTCTTAATTATAAAAAAATTCCTTCCTATGCCACAAGATGGAGAATTTCAATCTCTACAAAACTATCGACTTTGTTTCTCAAACAACTTTCTCTTATCAACACAAAATTTAGAAGATGAACATCTATTTGGTTGTCGAACTGCGACGATTAAGAAAGCAAAAACAAACTGATGAAAATTTTTTAATGAAGGTCCTGATGAATTTTCAATTATCTCACGAAACTCTCCTTAAAATTCTGCATCTTTGGATGCATATTTCAGAGTTCTAGAAGAAATATTTGAGAGCAACAGTTTTCGAAGTAACAAAATGAAAGCATCAGAAAAAGTTTCTTTTTCTGGTAAACCTATGATATTGTTATTTTCACGATTGAATTTAATCTTTACACGATTTTGGTCAGATTTAAGTTCTACATTCGATGGCATAGCAATAAATCTTTTGTAGAGTAAGTCTGGCTTTTGAAAACATGATTTTCCAAACTATACTCAAAAATACTGAGGTGTGGATGTAGATATTGTACTTCTGCTCGTTCACCAACACTCACAACCAGATCTAGACAAAGACCCATACCTATATCCGGTTGCTGATTTCATTCATCGCTCACAGAACATTTCAATATTAAATTTGATTAAGTATAATCAGTTATTCATTACTATCTTGATTAGATTTGTTGATAATATTAATCATAACTTAAACTCATTTAAATACAAGATTTTGTAGGATCTTCTCGCGATTCTCGAAAATCACTAACACAATAATAACGATCTACAATAGTCGATGTAATTTAATTTAATGACATCTGAATAAAATCAACAATATCAGCAAATAAAATTGAAACATTTTCTATCCTTTCAATATGTAATGAACGAAAACCAATCATTTGTAAATTACCTTTGTTTTTACGTGATAAAAGAGAAATGACAGTTTCACTGTGTGCCATTGCACGAAACTAGAATTCAAGTGACATTTGAGCATTTATGAGGATATCGTTATAAGATTTTCTGTTGGGTCAAAACTTTGAAATCTAATTTCACAATCTTTTGTGTCTGAGATGTCTCCATGGATTGAAAAACATTTTTCATCTTTAGTTTGGAAGTTTTTTATTTGATCTTACATACTCATCACGCTGATTCCCAACATCATACTTTGATTGAAATTTTGTCGAATAATAGGAAATACATTAAGACTTTATTTCTCTAAATCCTTATAGATTTTTCTACCCAAGAATCCTTTCTAAAGTTATGTTTGAGCTACTTAAATGACTTCGATCTAATCCAAAGTTTCGTGCTCTGTGCGAAATAGAAAGTATCTCTGTGAAAAAAAAGATAGTCATGTGTTTGATAATGCTGTCTTTCCGGAATCGATTTTTTAAATTGATGCAGTAATTTCATGAAATAGCTTCGATAGATTCATTTTATCGAGAAAAAAATGAACCAAGTATCTCAAGTTCATCTACAAGTCAAACATTGCAAGTTCCAAGAAATCAAATTGTAACGGAATATTGAGAATAAGCGAAGGATACGATGCAGAAAGATTTATAATTGCATTGTTGGATCTCGTATATTGAGGCCTTGCCTTGCTTATTATTTCTTCAAGCTCAATTCCGTTACTTGTTGTACATGATTTTATTTCTCTCTCAACATTAACACACATTATACATGCCTATATCTATATATTTCTATCTATATAACTAACTATATGACTTGTACATTAACATATATACACGATCCAACAAAGATGTGTAACCTCCAGTGAGTTGTATACTTCACACTGCACAATATCTACTGAGAATATTCTCCATTGTTCTGCTCTCTTCTCTTCCCTCTCCTTCTCAACAATTTGTCCTTGCGTCTGTTTGATGCGGTGATCTTTTGGAGTGAAAAGAGAACAATGAGCATATATCCAGTGAATAGCGCAGCGATTACAAAGGTATTGAAAAAGTATTGAATGCTATGAACAGTATTACGTAATGATACAACGTTGACATCATACAAGGATGGTACGAAGTAACAGTAAAATAACGTAAGGATGATGTCACATCGGTGTATCTCTTGGCACACCCTAATCCTTCTTTCTATACATAAACCGCTTTAAGCCATTACAGCTACATATAGTTCCGTACTTCTATTCCTAAACTCACTCCTACACGTAACCCCCTAAAATTACATCGTTATAGCCACATTCTTACGCCTACATCCTTGGCTCTTTATTTTTCCACTCATACCCTGAAAATTGAGTCGTTATGCCTATATCCTTGAAACTATATCCTAACGCATTTACCTTTACAACGGTATCCTTAGGTTGTTGGTATTCGTGAGGAGGCGAGTTGTAACTACAGCCACATCCACACAATCACACAAACCCCATATATTCACAACCACACTCACAACAGTAACAGTTCGACACGAGTATAGTAGAAGGAAACAGGATGTTCAGATCCAAATCCAAGTCTGTTTTCTTCAATCATTTAAGTGAGATCTTCAGAATCGAAGATTTTGCAATGTCTGAATAAACCAAAGCTACTCGACTAATTCAAGCGCGAAAAGGATGTAACGTAAAATACATGCGAAGCAGTAAAAAAATGGAAGTCCGGACGTGAAGTGGCATAAAAGAAGAACTTCATTTCTTTTCCACTGCGGAACTCTATCTAAGCAATAAAAATCCTTTCACCAATCCGAATATCCTTACGTTGCACAAGTGAAATAGTGTTTTTCGTTCCTACAATAAAATGAAGGTATGCTGACGTCATTTCAAGATTCTCTTTGCCTTGCACTTGAGATAGTGCAAGAAAATGCAAACAAGAGAAGTTTCTAGATGCTTTCAAGACTGATAAACAATGCGTTCGTCCCTCACTCTATAGAAGAACATATACAGGTAAAGTATACACAGTCCGAGTAGTTTTTACTGAGTTTCAATTTTTTGCCTTCTAATCGATATAGCTCTGTACTGATAACTAGTATGGTTACAGGTGTGGTTCGGTGTTAAATTAATGTTAACACTCACACCTTCCGCTTTTCAAGCATTTTAATTGAGGTTCGTGCGAAAGTTTCTCCGAATGGAATTTCAATCGCTTGAAAATGGTCAAAAAAGAGAATCACGTTTTTTGGAAATGTATCGATTTGCTGTCTAAATATATTGTGTTTTTCAGATACCTTCATCATGGCCAACAACGATAAAGATAGGGATCAGCAGCAAACCGAGAAATATGTATACGAATCGCTCAACAAGCCCACGAATACGATAACAGATGCAGAATCAACCACTGAAGTACACATTCCACAATATGACCTCGCGGCTTTGTGGGATAAACATTGCGAGTATGAATTTAGTACTCGCGACGTCAATGCAACGATGTCGACTATGGTACCCAACCCCTATGTCAATCATATTCCAACCATGACTGGTGGCGTCGGGGCCCAGGAGCTATCGCGTTTCTATAAACATCACTTCGTCAACAGCAATCCGGCAGACATACACATGGTCCCGATCTCGCGCACGGTTGGTGTTGATCGAGTGGTCGATGAAATGTTGTGCTGCTTCACCCATGATCGTGAAATCGACTGGATGCTGCCTGGCATTGCGCCCACTGGCAAGCCCGTGAAGATACCATTGGTCGCTATTGTTACATTCCGTGGTGATAAGATCTGTCACGAGCATATATATTGGGATCAGGCTTCAGTACTTGCACAGATAGGGCTCTTGGACACCACAAAATTACCAGTAGCTGGAGTTGAGACAGCCAACAAGGTTCTCGACAAAAGTCTGCCTTCGAACACTTTGATGAAGCGTTGGGCAGAAAGCTCCGATAAAAGCTAAATGTCAATAAATAATTCAGCTCACGAAGGAACACGCTTAGGTGAAGCTCTGCTTTTGACGTAATATTTTGCCCACATGTAGACCTTAGTGAGACTAGAAAAACCTCACAAATGTTTGGGTTTCTATGGCTTCTTTGTTGAGATATGAATTTCACATCTTCTCTAACAGTGCTATGATTTATATTATAATACGATGCAATATCGATTTTTTTCGCAACGATATGAAATACAGACTTACAGTTTTTTTTTGTGTGAACTACATTTCACAGTGGCCATATGTGACACACTTTTTTAGCTCTGACAAAAGCTCCGAACCACACATATCAAGGTTCCTTGCCTGACACTAGCTTGCATGAAAGAGAGCTTCTAAAATGAAGCCTAGGTCTTTAGACGAGTCGTGTATGAACAAGTGCTTGAATTAATAAGCGACAATATTGACTTTATTCTCTCATACTGCATGCAAAAAACTACTAACTGGAAGTAGGAAGAGCAAGAAAACAGAATTCTGTTCTTTCTCTGTATTGTCATTTTGTTCTCCATTCACGTGTGTACGTACACATTGTTATAGGCATGTCACTAACATGTCTTTATATCGCTTTAGCCATTTGTGTCTGGCTTCTCTCTATACGTGGTTCTATCCTTTTCTGTTCTTCTTTTAGTTTCAAGCTAGTGGAAGCATAAAGAGGAATCGAATAAAGTAATCTCTCATACACGCGTATAGTTATTGTGCCATCTCCTCATATTGAGAGAAGTGCGTGCATTCTTACATTGTCTGGCTATTCATTACAATCTCTTTGAACAAGTATGTGTACTATCGATTCGAGAAACATTGTCTCAATTTTGTTCGACTGAATTTGTTCATCATCAGCCTCACAAAAATCTTCATCTACTCTCACGCTGAAAGAACATGCAGTGACTGACTATTTGATCGATGTATTGAATTCAATCGTTAAAAGCAATGATTTTTCTGTCGAGACGGAAGTGCTTCTCGATGTTGATTTGAGAGATAAAAAGGATTATGAAGAATCTAAAAAAAACCCAACTAGATGAGTCTGCGACCGGCTCGGACTACGATATAGAAGATGATAAAAAAAAGTCAGACCTAACAAAATTTTCCAAAGAATATATGCAAAAGGTTCTTGACTACTATAATGAACGAAATCAACAAACAGGATATCGTAAGCAGACTTTTCATGGTGTTCAATACCGCTACAAGTGCATCAAGAATAGCGGCTATATCACAATGTTTCGAAAATGTTTAGAAGAGAATGGTGGTACCAAAAACCAAAAACTTGATCAAGCTGACGACTATATGCACGCGAACAATGTCTACCATTGGCTATTGAATTTTAAGTATCGACACTATTTATGCGCACGTAAAATTACGAAGGTAAAAAGTTCTCATATTTTGTCGAGGATTATACGACCTTAATGAGAGTAATTTATTTTGAAAGTTTCACAGTTTTTTATTTACTCCTATCCTGAAATAAGAACATAGAATTTGTCGGCGTTAATGAGTAATGTAGCAGCCATGCTGTTATCAGAGACGTACCTTCCAATAAGAACCAGGAAACTTGTTAAGACCTATTTCTGTGAAAAGTTTCAGTTGAAATTCGAAAATCAATTTTTCTAGTGTTTCTGATCAGAACCAATAATATCCTAAAAATGAAATTTCTCCATGGCAATAAGCTAAGAGCCAGAACGCTTTCCAAGATATTTATACTTCATTAGAGTGTGTATGATGCACAATATACTGACTAAAGAATGATTAATCAATTGAGGGACTTCTCTCATTAGATAAATTTTCAAAAAATATTATGTTACGTTCATGTTGATCGAATTATCGGCGAATTGAATTTTATCAGTGTTATTTTAATCTATCTTGAGCAATCAAATGACAAGGACATTCAAGATAAAAATTTAATAAGTCCTGATAACACTATCTTTTCCTTTCTCTATTTATAAATAAATAAACCATTCTATCAGCAGGTTAAACTGTTGTCATACATTGAATAATTTGACGTTCAATCTTGTTTTTCGTCGTATTGAATAAGAAGATAGAAGATAGATTTAAAAAAAAAACAACATTATGATTTGAAGAAAAATCACAGATTACTATATAATCATCTAGAGAAAAATGATGATAAAACATCTGTTGAGAGATCAATGCTTATCTTGATAAGCAAATGAAAACTACTAGGATTCCTAGTAAGTATATTTAATACAATATATCAGTACTTTTCTGCAAGTACTTATCCTAGTATAGATTAATATATACGATAGATAATATCAACATTACTCTCAAATGTAAGAATTTGTATTGCTTACACTAATAATTAATTTACTTTTGATTCAATTATAGTTTCTCGTTGGATGTAGTGCCTTGATTTTTATGACAATGTGACATAAGATATTTTTATAAATGTATATCATCCTCATCCACATATGATCCTACGTGATATACTTCAATGTTATTATAACAACCAGAGTCTAGCGCCCACTGTTGACTATAATAGTAACATTGGTTTAATATTTTAACTGATGGATCGATTCATTTAATGGTCATTTCTATAATAATGTTGTTTGAAAATCGCCGTTTGTTACTTTTCATAATTCCAATATGTATTGCTATTGCAATATATCCAATACCATTTGATGGTAAACAAATCATATCACTTGATGCTCCTTTAATAACTACTTTTGATGTTCTTGTTAATCATATTTGGAAATTCCATCCTTTTATTATTCATACAAAAGAATTAAAAAAAATCAATTCTACTTGTTCATATTATGAAATAACAGATCGTATTCCATTTATTTCATCATTAGAAATAAATATTCCATCAACATATTATGTACAAATGAATATTGATCGAGAAAATAATTGTTTAACAAGTATTGTTCATACACAATTGAATATAATGCATGCATATCATCAATATTGTATGCATAAAAATACATTAAAACCAACAACAACAATAATAACAGATCAAGTTTATGGTAAATCATGGATGATTTTTAAATATTATATACAAAAAACTATGTTGATATCACATAAATATACTTTAGATAAATTACGAAAAGAAATGATGATTTATTCAACTGAATAGATTTTCTATATTTTTTTTTTCTATTTTTATAAATTTGTGATTTTTTTTTAAAAGATTATTATATTAACAAAAATTCGTATTAAAATGAATAAATACAATAGAAAAACAAAAATGATAAAGTAAGTTGAATAATTTTTTATTTCTAATATTGCAACTCTATTTCACATTTTTCATAAAATCTATTGCGAAAAGAAAAATATATAGGCAAAGTTAGCTAAAACGGGACTTGGTTATCTTCGACTTGACTTTGATTCATTATAAGAACTATTATTTTAAACAAACTCTTTTATCATGAACATATACAAAAATATGGGCTCTTTCAGCTCACAATCTAAGTAAACTTAACTCACGAATAAGTCTCTAACCTTACGACAGAAACGTCGAAGAATTTCAAAATAGAATCTACATCACAACATATATCTATAATGAAATTTTCAGTTAGATCTGACTCAAAAAAAGAACATACTTCATCGAAACTAATTTTCCAGAACGAGGAGTTTTTTGTTTTGCTGAAGTTCTTATTTAGTTCAAGAAAATTTTTCGTTTCCATCTTCGAATTTAATCACGTCATTGACATTGAATAAATTCAATTTTTGAAAAAACTGAATATATTCAAAAAAACTCTTGTACAGAAATTCTGCAGCTTGAACATTTCTTTACAAAGTACACTATTTAGTTTTCAAAAATACTTTTTGAACTTGCAGAATTTGAAAATGGAAACGTATGTAACGGTAACCTTTGCGCTTTTTTGTATCACATCGTTAACGTTCATTTTTCAATAATAATTCGACGTATACAGCTGAGTTTTATTAGAACATCTAGAGTAATTCAACATACATTCGATACATAAAAATTAGCTAAAACATTGCTCGAGTTTCGAAAGACAGAAAAAATCTCAATAAATATTTGTTTTTTTTTCTAGATTTGATTTATATAAAGTACTTGATGAAGAAGATTATGAGTCATTCTCATCTATACAATCAAATCGATTTCATATCTACAAAGATATTCAATCAACCATCGAATATTCAAGAATACAATATTAAATTAAAGGAAATTATTTATATTATTTAATAGGATTTATTAGATAAAAATATGAACATATCTTCTTTAGGATAATTCTAGGTCATAGAGTAATAAACGAAGGATGAATTTCAGCAGAATATCAAAAGATTTAATACCTCATCTCGTACGCTGAAAAATTTATGAAAATCATGAGCAAATTTTTCATTTACATTTTAACTCAGAGGATACCAATATATGAAAACACACATCAAGATTTGAATTTCTTTATGCGCATCCGAAATTAAACCTTTAGCTCATTTAAATACTCTATAGAAAAGGTAGTCTATATCGATTTGCTATACAGAAAATAATTAAATATCGCCTAAAAAATAGTTATATGATGTAAAAACAAAATTCCATGTCTAATTTTTAACTTTTGCTTTTCTAGAAAATGGTGAAAAACAAAATTGAAAAAAATGTTTCCGATCGACGCCGGATACTTCTCAGTGTTGTTCATTCATGAAAATTTCCATCTCGAAGAAATTATAATTTCATCTAACACACACTTCTTTCTAAAAAAAAAGAAGAAAGAACAGAGTTTTCCACTCCATACATACTCCTGAAGAATACGTAAATTTTGAAAATTTTTTTTTTCCTGTAATGAAATTATGTTCTTCCAGATCAATGGAGCCTTGAGCACGGCTCACAACTATATGATAGAAGTCCATTATTTAATTTAGTGTTATAAGATTATTTCATCAAATATTCCGTCAGAAGAGTGTCTCATATAGTACAAAATTACAATTAATTATTAGCTTACATTATATGTTCGTGATCCGTGTGACTAACTCTACCGATCTGAAAGATTATTATTATATTACAGGAAACAAGTTTCTTTTTTTCAAAATTTCCGTATGTCCTTCAGAGGTGTGAGTGGAGTGGAAAACTTTTTTTCTTTTTTGAAAGAACTGCATATGCGAGATGAAGTGCTAATTTCTTCGAGATGAAAACTTTCATGAGATGAAAGACACTAAGAAGTATCCGAGATCGTTTTCCTTGAGGCTGTTCACCTAGTTATTATTTAAGATTTGTCCAATATATGTAAATAGATCAATTATTATGTTTTTTTCCCTACTAACGATAATAGATTGTTCGTTGGGTTTTTTTCCTATCTTCTTGTACGTATATATGTATATCTAATGCGTATATCGATTTGTCCTTTTCTGTCATATATGCTGATGAGTTTTTCTAGGATTGTTATCATAATCAGATCAACCAACCCTATTATAAGATCTTGTATGATTCTTACAAGATCATATAGAAACTTATTCTATGAGTTTATGTGTCAATTTTAATGCAATTATTTCTGATAAAATTTTACTATGTACAATCTTAATGTTAGGTCTTTTACAATTCATATATAATTTTTCAGAGTTTTTCACAACATTACATAACTGATTTTCTTCTATTTTTGGCTTGTGTCATCGTGTTTTCTTAAGAACGTCTTTTATCTTCAGACGTGTATGTGTATATTTATTTATAGAAATTACAAAAACTCAATGAAAACAAAAATATATGTTTAAAGGACATTTTAAAAAAAAGATTCATTTTTATTGAGTTTGATCATTAAAATAATCTAAAACAAACAATTTAAATAAAAGAAAATCTATTTCTATTTAATCAATCATCTGTAGAGTAATTTTTTAGTACATCGCCACCACTACATAGAAAATGTATTTTCAATTGCAAAAAAAAGGTAGCTTCTAAATTAGAACATATCTAATCACTTAAATATTTATTTAAATATACAAAACTATCGTTATATAAAAATTATTTGTATAAGTGAGATCTAATATTATCATTCTTATAAAATTCTAACCATCAGACTTTCCAAGAACTTTATAGTTGAGAATCATATAGCATTCACAGTAGAATTTTATAGGAAGATATTTTTACCCATTTCTTAAAGTTTTTTCACTTGACTATTTATATATACACATACATTTCCTTGTCTGAAAGTTATTAGGCTTTATTGTTCTTCTTCGACTTCTACAAAGTTAGTGTTATGGGAATACAACCGAACTCACATCTCTTCAATTTCGTTTATTGATTACATCGATAATTTCTACAGTCCACTATTTATGATTACATTCACGTCAATGACACATACTAAAGTAAAATATGACATATGTACCGTACTTTGTGACATCATATGCGACATATTCTGTCCAGCGACGATGTGACACGTGTTTAAAACGTGGTTCGCACCAGTCTTCAGTTGATTTGTCATTTTTTCTGTATAGACAAATAATGAATATTTTTTCAGTTTAATTCGAATTAGTGATATCTATTCTTAAAGCTCAAATGATTAGATATTAATATCTAACTGTTTCGAGTTCGTTTGATTTCGATAAGTTCAACTGAGTTGGTTATATCTAAGTGTATGAATAGTTATAACAGACAGATCAAGACACATTTTTATTTTACTATGCACACTTCAACCATTACCTATATGTTTGATCCTTATATTACGACTTCACAATCATATCATGATTGCATCAGCTTCTACTTCAAAGCAAATCGTATCAAACCTAGATAATGATAAGAAAGTCGTTTTTTTTTTTGTCAGTTGGTGATGTAACGTACAATTTTTTTGAATCATTTGTTTCATTACAATCGTTGACTAGTGATAAAACAAAAAAAAAAAACATTATGACATCCACATATGGTTTTTATTTCTGCTATTACAAACTAGGACAAACATCCAAAAAATTTTGTAAATTATTGAAGTATAATCGTCGTAGAAAATGTTTTTTTTTTCCATAGTAAGATTAACTTTTCTATAGAGTATCGAAATGACCTAAGAATTTGATTTTGAATGATATTCATTTGAATGTGCATTAAAAAAAGAAATTTTAATGAATGCTTCGTAGACTGGAGTCGTTGTCGATATTCGCATGAAGATTTTCTTAAAAATTGAACTAAATAACCCTTGATTTCGTCTCAGGCACCGTTTAGCCTTTAATCGAAGGACGTTAAATTTTTCATTCGTAAATAAGTAAAAAAAAAAACTAATGTATTAACTTTCTTTTCAACAAATAGTGACTCTCGACATATGTGAAGAGTACACGAAAAAGAAATATTTCAGACATTATTCTTTTGTATTTTATCTTCTACACTGAGAATGACGTATTTACTATATATACTCGCACTTATGAAGCACTTTTTTTTTTTTGTCTAAATGTCGTAAAATGCATTTTGAAACAAAAATAAATGACCAGATAAACACAACGAAAAAAAGATTAAATTATAAATATAAAATTTCCAAGGTTATTTATTTTCTTTTTATTATTATATTCATAGAATCTTTTATCAGTCTTTCTTTGTCTTTTTTTTTTCTTCTTCTTAGCGAACTATCTTTTTTTTTTTCATGTTTTATGTCTCTTCGTTTGCATCTTAACAAAATAATTCTTTATTTTCAAAATTGTTTTTTTTTTGTTTTCGTTGTTTCAATTATCTTAATTTTGGTTTTTTATTGATTGTTTATCGATAATCAATAAAAAAATACTTTTATTTCATATTGCTTCTCGAAAATTCTATAGTAAACTAACTCAACAAGCTGTCTATTTTCTTTTCTTTCTCTTTTGCTTTGAAATGCTAACGTCATTGCAAATAAGAACAAATAGTGAGTGGAAAAACTACTTCCATTCTTTCTCTATGTTTTTGCCCATGTATTGCTAATAAATCGCCCCCGTTGTTTCCCGATGAGACAAGGCTATAGCTTGTCTTTTTCTGCTTTTTTTTCATTTCTTTCATCATATTCCAATGATACGTACTCGACAGGCAGCTGTCGCGTGTGGTTTTTTAGGAGTAAAAGGAAAAAAAAAGAGAGAAGGGGCAGAACATGCACTGTCGGCGTGGTATTGTTACTTGATTTGCCTATCGACGCAAGCAGTAGAAGCAGCAAATAATAACAACGATATTGCTGTTTCTTTTTTTTATCTGCATCGTTTTCTTTTTTTTACTATTAAGTGAGTTGAGTGATTTCGAACTTTTTTTTTTTCATTTCTGTCTTTTCTTTTTTCGGTAGACGAAAGAGCAAAGGTAGTAAATAGTGGCGTGGATGTCGATGATGCTTTCATCTTCAAGTAAATGAAATGTAGCTCACATAAAATATAAAGAAAAGAAAGACATGCCAAGACACTACTCAAAAATGAAACAAAAATGCACACATTGTTATAGACTGTAGCAGTAAGTTTTCGATTGACTAAATAATGTACATATATATATATATATATATATATATAAATATATTCATATACTAGTAAATTGCCAATGAGTAAATATAAATGTATTCATGACACATCTATAGACTATGATTCGTTTTTCTTTTTCTTCTTATCCTTTTTCTTACTTTCTTTTTTACTTTGCTTTGTGAATAATAATTCATACGTATCTTATGAGAACAAGGTCTTACATCATTGTGCATAGTTGGCAATGAAATTATCAAATAAAAATGATGGATGATTAGTTGTAAGCGAAATAAGAATACGTAGTAAATGAAGACATGCGCCATATTCATTCTGTCGATAACATATATATGAGAGAGTATTTGATGAAGATATAACTATTGTGATATAAATCGAATAAATAGAGGTCAATGTCCCCTGATCATTTTCTTTTCTACTTCCTTCTTTATATTAACAGTTGACACCGACATCAATCGACATGTACTTTAATAAATAGTTAAAAAAGGAAACAAAAAAAAAGAAAATTTTTGTCTTGCTCATTGACAATCAGATGTAAGCATTAATTTTCTTTTCTATTCGTTTGATTCAAAAGCAAACAACAAATATGTTAAGAAGATGTTTAATTATAATGAAAAAAGAGCGACGACAAAACGAGGAATAATGTCATTAATACATATATCTCTTCTTATGTGGCTGATGAATGACATATATTTCTTCTAGATATACATATATATTTTTTTTCTTGCTTCTGTTTGTTTCCATCTTGATCACGAGTAGTATGTTGACTGAAAATAATTTTCATCATCATAACGGTGGCTCTGTAGTTTCTCAACATCGTATACATTATGCACCTTATCAACATCCATCATATTCAGGAAAATCAACGCAACAACAAAATGACGTACAAATACCAAAAATTGATTTACATCAAGCTGTACGAACAAATGATGTTTCAAGTATAATACGTATACATAGTCGTCTTCGACAACAACCAACTGTAGCTGATACGTGTTTACTTGATTCAAATGGACATACACCACTTTATACAGCTATTGCTAATGGACGACTTGCTATGGTTGATTTACTTCTTCATCTCGGTCATAATCCTGTAGGTTTATTTTATTAGATTCTTTTTTTACTAAATATATTTTATTTAGTATTGCATATCAGTAGCCCGTGAATCAGCATTAAATGTTGCTATAGGTTATGGTCGTTTGGATATAATTGATTATCTATTATCACGTGGTTTTCCTGTTGATTATGCTGGATTTGAAAATAAGACACCATTAGAACGAGCTATTGAATGTAATCAAGGTTTGGTTGTCGTTACTTTACTTAAACATGGTGTCGATTGGCGTCATTATGATGAACAACGTAAAACAGGTGATACGTCACTTATTGAATGGGCACTTGCACATGAACATCCACAAGTCTTAGGTGTACTTATTGATCTTTATGGTGATGATGAATCTGTATTCAATCAAATTGGCATGTTGTAAAAAGAAAAACATAAATTATTTATGTATATAAATATATAAATATGTATATATCAATCAAACCATGTTCAGGTACCTAAATAATTTTAATTGTGTGTTTTGTATATAGACAAAGACAGCTCATTAGCCCCGGTTTTGTCTCATTAGATCATATATATGTATATGTATTTCATTGCTTTACAATCAACATTGATCGTTGTTTGTTTCTATTTGTGTATATCATTTAAAAAAAAAAAGAAAGAAGCAGTTTGATGTATATAAAGGTATATTCTATTCATTACAATGTGTCATTGTTTCATCTGTGATCTTCATTTTTTTTTCCTTTTTTTCTTTTTATGTTGTATATTTATGATGAAGAAGAGAAAAACAACAGAATAATTCTTTCATTTGTATAAAATAAAATAAAAATATTCGTGTATGTGTATGTGTGAATATTTTGCTTGTATATAAAACAGCACGTATATAGATCGATTTCTAATTTGGCCCTTTCGTTTTACCTATTTCTTTTTCTTTTTCTGTATAGTCTCGTTTTTTTTTTGTGTGCATTTGTGTATTTTTTTTTTTTTGTTCTTTAGGAAAAAAAAGACATAAGGAAACGAGATGGTTACCTGTAAAAAAAAAGTATTCATTTTTTGTTTCTATAATTTAAAAGCAAACAAAAAAAAAAAATTTAATCAATGATATTATCAAGTGAAGAATTTCTGATTGATTGCAAGATTTTAATGAATAAGAAGAAGAAAAAGAATTTTTTTTTGAACATCACAAATGTTGAGTTCATTAAGGTTTATTTGTAATTATTTCAAAATATCATTTATTCTTCGAAATAGATTATTATAATCTTATTTTATGTAAATGTTTTTATAGAAACATGATTTTTATGTGGGAGGGATTTTTTTTTTCATATGCTTATTGGAGCACGATAGATTATGAATACGGAAGTCTGAAGAAAATTTTCTTCTTGCAAGCAATTTCAACAGTATTAACATATAATAATTTGAATTATATTGAATCTTTTTTTCTCGGTTTATTCTATTGAAAAGAGTAGCTTACTAATAGAAAAATCTGATTCTATTGTTTAATAGTAGAATGTTTAGGCTTAAAAATAAAATACGTCTGTTGATCTAAAGATAAAAACTCATTTGAATAATTTTCATCACCTGTTTAAATGAATCTTTTCATTTCAATTAAGTATAATTATTAGGATTTAATTAGTTTGAATACTTTTTGAGATCTTAATTAAGATTTCTTCTCCAAAACTTCTGGTGTATGTGCCGGATAAAAATGTTTGACTTACGAACGAATCTAATCAAGTAATAAATTATTTTTGAGATGAATCTTACCGTATTACACATGCCTTTATAAAACGTAAGAAAATTTAAAAAAGATTCAGATGTATGAAATGTTCTTTTTTTTTTTGAGTTAGAATTATTTTAGTAAAAATTCTAAAATTTACATAAATAAAGTTCTCAATAGAAGTAGTTCGATTGAGAAATATTAAAATTTTAATGTAGTTCTTATCATAAAAGATCAAGGTTGATAATTTTACAATGCAAAAAAAGAAAATTTTTATCTTATACGTCTATTTAAAGATAGAAGGTATTGGAAAGTTTGACATTTTTATAATTAGTCTCATTAAGAACTTTATTCATGCAGGGTTAATCATAGTCGAAGAAGAAAGACTTATTCATTCTGTCATCTTAATAGGACTTATCCAATGAGGCTTACGAGTTATTTCAAAAGCAATTTATCATTTGGCATAGTCATTTGTTAGATTTGAAGAAAAACAGATGTTTTTTTAAAATAAATCTCGACCTCATTTTTTTTCTATTCATATGAACTCATCATCAGACTAATGGAAATGATTTAATTAAAAATACGAGATGGCTTCAAAACAACTCATGAATCAACAAAGAAAGGTGTCAATTAATAGAATAACTCTTATTATGACATGCTATTTAATCTCTTTCATCATATATTTATCATTTTAAAAACTAAATCATTGATATTTTTGTTGCAAAAATAGGCCCAAAAATTTAGATAAATCTCAATAACCCTTTTTTTATCATATCGGATGTCCTAGAAAAAATGGATCTCTTAATATTTTAATGGAATTTCTTTTAATATTCCTTTGTCGCTTTCAATAGGTTCATCTTTTAATTTTCTATAAAATGATATATATAGGTTATAAACAGGATGTCACTCAGCACTGGAAGGACAAATTTCATAGGCAGGAGCGAAGATGTCACGCGCCCTTTATAAGTTATACTCCTCTTTGTTAATGATGTAAATAAACATCCATCATTCTCGAGATACGATTCAAAATGAACAGTTCAAGATAAACAATTTCTTAATACAATTTTTTGAGCGTTTGTTTCAGATTTTGCACAGGTATTTCTTTCAATATTACTTTTTACTAATCGAAAGAATATACTTATTCGCTCTGAATTGAGCAGGTCAATGTATACTGATGGAAAAAGGTTTAGTAACAACGTAGTTTTGATTTTCTTTAAAATAATGTTAAACACTTAGATTAAATTCAGACAATGATTTTAATAGTCAATGGAGTGTTCTATCTAATGTATTCTATACGAACGAAGGGACTACCCCAATGAACACCAGTTGTTTGAGATTATATTTCGGACTCATAAGCAAGTCTCAGTAAGACTAGGAAAAGACTAAAGGAGGTCATCTTCATGTATTTTTGACGCGGAATTAAGATCGATTTACTGGATCTTCGACTTATTTTTTGTAGGTACCTGCCGAAAAACCAAATAACGAAGTTTTCGATCCAAAATTTTGCTCATAGATTTGTATTTAGAGTCTTAGAACATCATGTAAGTTCCAGCCGAAAAGAATGTTCGTTCGTCAAGTTATTAAATTTTCAAGTGAGCTCGATTTTTGTGACAAACAGGACTATTTTTGTCAACTCAATATGTTGGCGAAGGAGCATTTTTTTGGTTCGATTGAAACTTTCAGAATATTCTAAGAGTCATTAGACGCATCCATCTATAGGCAAAAATCTCAGATTGGAACTCCGTGATTTTATTTTTCGAGAATTATCTACATAAATGAGTCGAAAATCCAATAAATCAATCATAACTCGTTGTCAAAGGCACTTGGGAATGAACTCTTTTAGACTTTGGCTAACTTTATCGAGACCTTCTTCTAGGCCTAATATGAGTTCAAACAGCGAGTGTTAGTTCGGATGGTTCCTTTGAAAGATTTCATAGATGAACTATAATGACAAAGTTTTCAAAAAAAAACCAGACTGGGTAGTTTTCAAATCGCATTGGATAGAAAACTTCATTAGCTATTAAAAATCAATAACTAGATTTGAACTAGATGCTTAACATTATACCAAAAAAAGTCAAAAATACGTTGTTGTTAAACTTTTTTCCACCACTATAATTAAATTTGAAGTGTTTGATGACTAAAAATTCTTGATAATGGAAAAGAAAAAAAACTTGTTCTAACCTTACTGTTGTGTATTTGATGGATGTTAGAATGTGAGTATGAGTTTAGGTCTTCTACTCATGCACTCATACACTCACACCCTTCAGTGCTGAATTACGTCTCTGTTAATAAAAAATATATCATTTTATAGAGAATTAAAAGATGAACCTATCGAGAAAGAAAATTTAAACGAATCGTAAAAGAAATCTTATTAAAATACTGAAAGATCCATTCTCTCTAGGACACTCGATATTTATTATAGACAAAAAACAAAAAAAAACTTTTAGTTTATTTATCCTAATAATGAAGAAAAGAAATATTTATATACAAATTATAATTTTGAATACCATTTAAGTGTTCGAAAAAAAAATGACCATTTATTTTTCCATAAAGTCCATCGAAGTCGAATAGGTTGAGAACCAAATCGAGATGGTTGAAGACCTAACATATTACGTATTCGTGGTAATTCAAAAATAATTGTTTGAGAAAGTTGTAATATACTATTCAATGTCCAAAACAGAAGAATACCCTAATATTATCATCAAAAAACAGGAAAAAAAATGATATAAATATAATTAATTATTAAGAAAAAAAAAATCTTACAGCAGGTAATTTAAATGCAATTAAAGTAAAACCAATAACTACTGTCCGAGTAATTCCACGTTGAATTCGACCAGCTGTTATAAGTCGTGGATTTATTAAACCTGGCTTTTCTACTGCATTAAACTAGAATATAATTATAATGATAAAGTAAATAATAATAAATTTTATCAACATACACTAATTCCTATAAGACTGTGTATAAGAAAACCTAATGGTAAAATACCATATGGATCAGCTTCTGCTAAATTTTGAAACCATAAAATACCTTCTTGAGATATGGTAGCTAAAAATAATCATGTATATATAAAGTCAAAATAAAAGTCAAGTGAATACTCAGTCAAATCTATAAAATAAAACAATAAAAATACGTCAATCTCTTTGTTTTCTTCTCAAAAGTTGTACTCGTATAAATTATAATATTTATCATAAACTTTATAGATACTATTTAATTACAAATTCATCTTAAACAAATATTTGTGTTTCAGATTTTAAGTTTTACTAGAAGTAATGAACTCGAAAGTTGAGTATCGTTGACTCGAATCATAAAATTCAAAAAAGCAAAAATTGATAATTAAAAATAAAAAACCAATTAATTGAACGTGTATTTTCTCAAAGCGATCTTTTAATAAGATCTGATCGTTGAAATTTTTTACAAGATAATATTTGTATTTTAACATCTTTGAAATGTAATAAGACTTTAATATTTTTTGCTTATAAACAACTTGAAGTTTAAGTTGTTGTTTTATAAACATTTATATTTTTTCTACTGTCTTGTAGAACTGTATGAAAGAGAAGAGTTGACTTTACTGTTCGTACTTTGCTGATTAAGGTATTATAGTTATGGCATTTTATTCTATACAGGATTATTTTTATTTTTTTGTTCATAAAAACTAAGAACAAAATATCACGTCTTGGATAACTTGTTATTAATGTTCTCTATAAAAATAAATAGAAAATGAAAAAATTGTAACAATAACTTCATTCGTCCAATTCTGTATTTAATATTTTCTGAGAATTGTTGATATAGTGGTCATTATTAGTCATATCAGCGAAATGATTAATGAGGATATGAACAATCATTTCAGTATGTCGAGAACTAACTCAATGAGTTATTCTCTAAAAGTAACAGCTGATTCTGACTTGATTCTTATAAGATCATCGTCAAGATTGTCTGAAAAATGTGTACAGCGTGTTAATAGCAGAATGTGTAGAGTCATTACCACACTTATCAGAAAAGACCACCATCTGTTCAATCACTATTATGTCGAGACTATGTGAATTATGTAGATCCAAATAAGTTCTGAATATCTTGAAAAGAGTCCATGTCCTTAGCTTATTGCTACGGAGATACTACACTTTTATGATATTTTTTAAATAAATGCTGCCGTCCTTCTGAGAAACATCAGAAAAATTGATTTTCGAATTTTAATTTGAAACTTTGTGTAGAGATACTAAAACAAGAATGTCGAATCTACTGGTTTATATGTGTGATGTAAAAGACACGTTATTACCATAGTTGTATCTTAGGATAGGAGCAACGACAAGATCTGAATCATTCACAAAAAAAAATCTACTCTCTTTAACATCTGTCTCTATGCAAAGTTTCAAGTCGAAATTCGAAAATCAGTTTTTATGATGTTCTGAACAAGTCACGACATGTATTTAAAAAGTACTGTATCTCCGTAGTAATAAGCTAGAGACATAAACTCTTTTCAGGGTATTCATAGTCTTTGATCGTATATCTATGAATGAGAGAATTTAGTTTTGACTTAAAAATAACTTACGATGAGTGATAGGTGACGTGCAGATCATACGAATACCAAATGTAAAATAAAGCCATGGAATAGAACCAAATAATGCTAGAATAAGTAATTTGCCTGGATGAACATTGAGTTCACTATAACCTCGTTTTGTTAATTGAAGAGCCTATCAATAAAGATTTTTGAAAATAATTAAAAAAAAAAATTTCTCATATATTCATAAATTTTTTTACGTCTCGTTGAAGATTTTTTTTCTCTTCAAGTACAGTTGCTGTTTTTCCTTTCATAGCTTGTATATTTAATATTTTTACACGTGGTTCTAATTCATTTTTAACAGTACGTCGAACAATTTGAAGACGTTCAATAAAACGTTGTTGTGATATTGTTATTGATGCACCAACAATAACACGAAAAGTAATTGTTGCTAAAGCTATTGTTGCCCACCATGGTAAATTTAAACTATCATGTATTTGTAAAAGACTATTAGCAACAAATTCCGATGGTGTTTGAACAAATGTTTCATATGCAATTGTTGTTGATGATTTTTTTTCAAAATTAAATGAATGTTCTTGAAGAATATTTGATATATCAATTGATGATGAATTATAACGTGTTATTAATAAAGATGAAATTCGATTGGAAGGAAAATATGAATAAGATAAAATTAAACGACGACAAGATAACATCTTTTTTAAAAAAAAAATTGATCTAAAATAATTCATCGTTTCAATATTGAACAGAAAATTTCAAAAACAATTTTGATTTAGATAAGTTATTTATGTATCTAAGTGAAGTATATGACAAAGATGTTTGTAGTACGAATTATAATTTAATAGAAATTTAGTCAAATGAAGATTTTGTTATAACATTCTAGAGTAGTTGAATATACGTATTAATTAGTTTCGAATTCAATAATGATAAATGTTTAGAGTTTAATAACTAATTCTAGTTAAATTAATCATTCTATTTAAAGTATAAGACAATAAGAGTATATGAATTTAGGATTTGAAGTTTTATGAAAAGAATGAAAAAATGATCTTACATTTGTTTTGTCGCTGTTGAGGCGTTGAAGAAATCATTATCAAAATATAAAAAAGTAAATCCTCTTACTCAAAAATCTGTATTAGTCTCAAGGTTTATAAGTAGCTTTCCTTTTCGTTTGAGTTACAGATTAGAGAATCAAAGCGGATATAAAACAAATTAAAAAATGCTATTTTTCTAACGGAAAAGAAAAACAACAATTAGTTTTGATTAATATGCGTGTCATATTAATGTCGTTATTAACATATCACTTGGGAACAATCGAAAAAAAAATTTTTTTAACGTAGAACTTCAAATGAACTGGACGTCTTTGAATAAAAACTTGCATTTTCTCAGCAACATCTATAGCTGAATAATGTTAATTAATCCTATTTTGATATGTACCGAACTCGAAACTCCAGGTTCAATCTTCATTGCAATTATTCTCAGATAATTAATAAGAAAAAATAGAAGTCAATAGAGAGGATTTCAAGGTTATCTATGATAGATCTGTATCGAATGAGAGTTTGGATACCGTAATGTCTGATCCTAGTAATTCAATATTAAGATAGAAGTATCGCCTTTTTGTTTTTTAAAACGTATGTTAGTATTGAAAAATTGTGTAACTATAATGGATCATATGAAAAACAAATTATATAGTTTTGAATAGCTTAGGTGAGTATGAAAAACGAGACTCTGGATCTAGATCTAGCATTATATGAGATCTGCTCGATTTAGGAATAGCTATTCTTTGGGTGCTGAAACAAGTATTAAAAATCAATATTTTCTGAAACAATTTCACAGCTTGATCTAAGGTTGCCTTGGTCTATATTCGAAGAAAATCCGATTTCGAATAGACATCTCGACCAAAGATGGAACCGATCTGGCTAGAGGTCGATCGTCAGTCTATCTTATTTACTTTCCTGCTTTTACCATACTAACCTATTCACCTTAAGATAATCCGTAGAATTTATGTAAGTATCCCCAAAATAGAAGACCATGAATTTTCCAAAATATTTTTTTTCAGAAGTTCAGCAGATTTTTGTTGGCTTCAACACCCAAAACTCTGGTTTTCCGTCACTTAGTTGCTAATAACCCCTATCTGAATATCAGAAAAGTTTTTCAAAAATTCTTGATTTTCTAGCTAAATATTAGCAAAAATCTAACTCGCAATAGAAGACCATCTTTGGAAGAGCGTTATAAATTTCCATAATAGAAGATCATAGATTTGTATTCTGGAGAGAGTCTAATAAAATTTTGTTGGTAATTAACCACATCAAATAATACTATCTATCTCAATGTGTTTTTATAATCAATTCAATAGTTATATTGTTAAAAACCTTATGTCTGCAATGGATGCTGCAAAGATAGAATCGGTATCGGTTACTGTTCGATCTGGTCTATTCAGACCATTTCCATCTCTGATCTCAGCAACTGTCTTTTTTGGAAACATAGATTGCAAAACTCTTCAAGTTTATTTGATTAGGAACGTTCTGACCTATGAATTGATTTTTCTTAACCAATTCGAACTTGTTGAAATTCACGGTCTGTAGTTATACTCGATGTTTGTTTGTTTTTTTTGTTTCAAATTGAAAATGAAGAAAAGCAAAACAGAAGTTAAAAGTGTTTTTTTTTTATATTATTATTTATTTAATAAAAAAAACAAAAATATTTATGTTTATAATTTTAATGCTGTTAAACTAAATCCATCTCCAATATGTTGACTAATATAATCAATTAAATCATGTTTTTTTTGTGTAAAACGAAATGATTCAAGTTCATAAATCGTACATATATTATAAATAATTGCTTCATGAATATTTTCTTGTTTATTTCGTATTAATTTTTCATATAAATCTAATGATTCTTTCATTTTTGACATATAAAGTAAAATAACACAATGATTATTTATTTCAATAGGATTTTTAATTGTTGTTATTAATTTATTTGTTAAAAAATCATTACGAAATAATGAAAAAAGTTCTTTTGTTAATAAAAATTCATTTGATAAATTTTCTTTTGATGATAATAAATTTAAAGCACGATCAAATGCACGTTGTGCATTATAATCATCACCTGTTTGTAATAATATACGTACAATTAATAAATAAAGTTCAATTTGTTGTTCAAAATTTTCATTTTTAATTATTTGATTTTCAATAATTGATATTATTAAATCAATACGTTTCATTAATATATAACAATTTGCTATTGAATATAATATACGTAAACGTCTTTTATGCCATAATTGTGTTTGATCTTTAGGTAAAATACTTAATATTGTATTTGTTATCATTAATAAACGAAATAAACGATCTAAACCATCATGAAAATGATTTGAATCCATATAAATTGGTAATTCAGCATGAAGTAAACGTAAACTAAATGGTAATTTAATATATGAATTTAAATTTCCAAATGTTTCAAATTCATTTTCAATTGTTGGAAATAAACGTAATTTAATTAAACAAGCAAAACGTATAAACCATATATGATAATCATTTGGATATTTAAATAAATAATTTGTTGTCCAATCAACAGCACTACGCCAACATTGTCGTTGAAGAAAATTATTTAATGATTCAATTGTTTGATGATCACCACGTAATGGATCATAATTATTTTCATTATCTGAAGATTTTTTTGTTGTTATTTGTTGAATTGGATTACCTAAATATTTATCAAGAATAATATGTGGTGTTTGAGTAGATGTTACATTTTCAATTAACCATAAATCAGAAATATCAGTATCATTTAAACGTGCACGAATTGATGTTGCCCACTGTGGATCATAGGCAAACCAAACACTTTGTGAAGACATTCAAGATTTATCTAGAATAATTAAAATATTTATTATGATCTAATAATGAATAGGATTTCAAGAAATTCTTTTTTATTTTTCAATTATTAGAAAAATGGACTACAATAAAATTTTGAAAGACATATTAGGATAATACACTCTCAGAATTAATCAACCTGGTAATTTACTAATTATGAATAAAACAATTTTATATCATGTATTGATAATCACATAGACTTTTCGATTTCTATAGAAACGAAAGTGTAACTTTTGTAGATATAACATTATTTCTCTAATAGTCTATTGCCTCTATTGATACTGCGAGAATTAAGACTTAAATTTTAATATTAACCAAATGTAACTCTTCTCTATTTGTCTTTCTCAAAATTTATCCATTGTAAAATGAAAAGAAGAATTTTATATATGTAAGAGAATTAAATTCTCGCTATTATTATAACGATATCTAATAGACGATTCATTGTACATACTCTTCTTTTGTTTAATCATTTCATTAAAATAGAAATGTTTTTAACATAAAATCTCAAACAAAATTTTTTAAGTTAGTCGTGAGGTTTAGTTAGAGTTATCAATAAGACGATATGAGTCATCCAAATACATCTTTGATTGGTTCAATTTTTACTATAGCTATTGAAAATTACTATTTCTTCTTTTTACATCAAAAAATTTCTTATCATAATCTATAAAGAAATTCATGTGAATATCAATAAGTTTTATTTTACTAGATAAATTATATTGTATTGTAGTGTCATCTATTTAATATCGAGAACAGCGATTATTAAATAAAATCATCGGAAATCGAATCGGAAATAAATTCAAGGCATCGAAGTAAATAGATTATAATCTTCAGCATCAAAATTCGTTTTCTTATCTTATAGCTCTTTGTGATTTATATACAATTACTGAATAGAGAAATTTTCTTCAATGATTTATCACTATCTACATTGTAGAAATATCTGTAAAAAGAAAAAAAGGAATTACCATGTATTATTATTCATTAAAAGATTTTACATCAAAATCATTCTTTTAAAATTTTATGTCTGAAACCGACAAGCTTATTCTAAGACGAAAATTTCTTTTATATGAATATATAATGTAATCAAAAATGTCAAGCAATGACTGATATACATTGGTGCAAATTATTGACCGAGATTATGAAAAAGAACCTAGTAATAACTTCTGTCAGTATTTAATATTTAATAGATAACAGATCTATTATCCGTCATATTAAGAATCATACAACAAAAAATACAGAAAAAACTTCTATCGATCTCAAGAAACAACATAGTTTAACATAAATATATAAATACGACATTATTTCTAAAAAAACAAACGTTTATTATTGATTTAAAGGTATCGTCAATATAATAATGTCACATGTGCTGCAAAATGTGATTTAGCGCATGACACATTAGCTTTCGTCAAATGGTGTGCTCGGTGTGACATATTTTTTCAAGCAAATTTGAGATTCATTATTTCGCAATACATTTTTAAAAATGTCATTTCAATCTAGTCGTTGGCACGACTCTCATTTGTTTTGTTCCAAACGGAAGCAGATAATTATTAGTTTTTCATTAAATTACAGAATAAGAAATATTTACTCTCAAAATCAAGACAGAAGCATGTTAGTTAATCGATGTCATCATGTATTCTCAAACAATGACTTATTAGGAAATTATCTTATAAGAAAATAACAACGTATGTAAAAATATTTAATTTCAGTATATTCAATCAAGTCGATTATATGTAACTGTATGAATAAAAAACATAATATTGAATTAATGCTCAAAAGATAAACTAAAGACATATCTACAATCTAATACATTTTTTTAAAAAACACGATCTAAAAGTAGTATTGAAGTATAGAAGCAAAAATTTGAATCCCTCATAGACTGTGATAGATGTTGTTGATATACGATCACATAAGACATATCAATAAAGTCTCGTTCTATTATATGAAACTCTTCCTTATTGCATTTCTGGAGTATGAAGTAAAAGGATGGTAAAGAAATGTATCCCAAAATAGATAGAATAAACCAATGTTTCTATAATTAGCAATAATATCTACATCGTGTTCTACATTTTAATTCCGCATGAATCGTGCTAACAGCTATTATTTTAATATGCAGACTTTTATTTGAATCAATATATTGTTTATATATTCCTTCTATAATTGTATTTTCCTCATAAATAAAATTGTCATTTAACATTTGCTAGTAGGAAAATATTTATTGCTAGTTGTTTTTTTATATAATGTTTTCGAGATTGAGTGTTTTTTATAATATTATTTTCTTTATTATTTTTTAAATCATTGAATGTCTAATAAAAATCATATGATACATAATAAATAATTAGTTTTATCGTTCTCATAAGTTCTTTAAACATATTATAGTGTTTTGATACTCAAAATAAAGTTGTTTTATATATTCTTTTTGTCAGGAAGTACAAAGAAAAAAAATTAAAATAAAAAGAAGCCGAAAAAACAAGGTCAAAGTTCCCCAGGCACTTTTTTTTTTATACCCGTTTCTATCGTTCTCTTTTTCTTCTAAAGAACATTTTATGTAATCGAAAAGAGAAATATATTTTTTTTTCTTTTTTTTTTTTGAATAAGAACAATAATATTACAGTTAAAGATTCATATCAATTGCATGTACAAATTATCGATAGATAAAAAGAAAAAAAAACAGTGTATGTATATTTCAAATACGATCAAAACAAAAAAATAATACATTTGTATAATTCGAAAACTTCCTAAAAATAAATAAAAAGATATGCGAAATAACCTATACCAAACGAACGTAAAATGTATGTCTTATTTTAGTCGTTTTCTGTACATCAGTTACCTGAGTTTTTCATGTTATCTTCCTTTTGAAAGTAATATTGAGTGCAAAGTTTATTTTTCTTCTCTATTTATTTATTAATACCATTGAAAATATTCATTTTTATTGAAATATATTAATTACGTCTAAGCAATACTGATATTTGTTTTTCTCATATCACTAGCATATTGTTTCAACAAGAATAAGATAAGGCCTATTGTCATGTTTTGTTTTTGCGCGTCTTTTTTAGAAACAAAAGAAACTTTATCAGCAGTGTGTACCAGAAAATTCTAATCATTTCTCATATCTTCTTTGTTTTATTAAACCTATTTTATTGATTGATCTTGATATTTTTCATATTTTAAATTAACATCATATTTATATGTATTAGAAACTAAATGCAATATTTTAACCTGTGCCATTTTGTTTAGATAATATAGTATGTTGTCATAAATAATATAAATATTGACTTTTTCCATCAAACAATAAATACTATTTTGATTAAGGTCATATAGTTATGGAGTGTACTTGAGAAATTCTCGATAAAAGAAAATATGCAAAACAAACGAAAAGAAATATGTATAAAAATACAAAGATCAGTTTTGCCTCCACATGAATCAGAAATTGTTTATTTTGATCACGCGTTATGCAAAGATCGAAAGCCAAAGAAATGATTCTAGATCATGATGAACTAATAAAAGAAAACCTTCAAAAAGACATTAGCAATGTTTACCAATTAGAAATATCTGTCATCAATTTTTCTTTATTAAACTAAATCATTAATGAATGTTATGAAGGAAAACAACAGGTTATAAGCTTGATGATAAAATAAAGACGTAAAGAGAGTATTAGTTTCATATGGACGTTTCTCACACCTTCTTTTTGATTCTTTTACATGTCTGATAATGAATAATACATAATGGTTTTTTTTTTATCTATACACATGACTGGAACAAAAAAAAAAAAAGAAAACAAAAATTTACATCAATTAAAACACTTGCTTAATTTTTTTTCTCTTTGAAACATATATTGATCACGCAGCGAGTTCGTGCTTTTATTTGTGCAATCCACACGAAGGACATGAAAGGAAGAAACAAAACACGATAGAGAACCCATACGTCGCCAACATGATCAATGTGAGGCGCTTTTTTCTTTTTTTTCTCTCTCTCGCTTTTTTTTCTATCCATCTCTCTCTCTCTTCAGAGCATAAATATTGAGTACGAAGTCAAAATTGTAAATCTAACGTTGGTGTCTACTATCGCGCTCACAACATATATAGATAAACGAATCTCTAAAAGAAAAAAAATTACGACGCTATAAACAATATATATCTATATTTTAAAACGGTAAGCGGAAAAATAGTAATAAGGATTTAATAATGTACGTTAACTTTAGTCATCATATATATATATATATATATAAACGAAACCTAGAACAAAAAGAAAAAAAAAATGAAATTCAACACTACCATTTACGCTATTCTTTGTCGTTAACATTTGTACTTCAACCTTTATTAATATAATAATATTACGAGAAAAATGAATCGAAAATTTCGATAATACAAAATTAAATTTAGTAGAAGTTTTTATAGAGAAAAAAAAAGCCCATACAGTCAATGCATGTTATGACCACTTCAGCACATGTACCATAATTTTTAACATTAATTGTGTTTCTTATTGATGTCAACTAGTACTCTCATATAGTATGCATGGCAGCAATAAAAAAAAAGAAAAAGAAAAGGGCATAGAGGATGAATTTATGAATGGTAGTTATCATCTATTCTTTTCGTGAATATAATAATCAAAAAGAGTTTATTTATATATTTAAATAATAAATATAACTATTTTATTTTTATTTGTTTTTTTTAGTATATTAAATTTTCTAGTTAAAATGTCAACAGTTGATTCATATGATATATATTATCCAATATCATGGATTAAAACAACAACAGATCTCGTTTTTAATTTATTTAATAGTCCTCGAAAAACAAAACGTTCATTACCTGAAGAAGCTGAATGTGGCTCTGTAGATGGTATTAAATGTTGGCTCCGTGAAGGTATATTATATAAGAATTTTTATTTGTTTGCAAAAAAAAAAAAAAAAATTTTTTTTTTTTGTTGTATTGATTTATCTATTTAGGTGCAGATATTAATGCACCCGATGCATATGGTTATACACCATTAATGAATGCTGCTATGCTTGGTCGACTTGATATTGTTAGAGCATTAATTGAATATGGAGCTGATATACAAAGAAAAGGTCAATTTGGTTATACAGCTTTGCATGCTGCCGCTCAAAGTGGTCATTTAGAAGTTGTACAAGCCCTTGTCAAATATGGAGCAAGTGTTAATTGTAAAAATGATGATGGTGATATCCCACTTATTCTTGGTATGTATGAGAAGAGAAAATAAAAAACAAATCAAATGACTTTATTACTTTTTTTTTTTTCTATAGCTGTTCGTGGAACACACGCGGAAATTATTGATTATTTACTTAAAGCTGGTTCTGATATACATCAAAATGGTTGGCTTGGACAATCAGCAGTTCATACAGCTAGTAAGTTCTAGAAAAAAAAAAAAGAAAAAGAAAGTGAATTCTTATAAATAAATATTCATTTTAGTTGCTAATGGTGATCAAGCTACAGCTGATACTTTATTAAATCGTGAAATGATGATTGGATGTTCATGTTCAGAATCACATCGTCATGCACGTGAACATCTTCGACAAGTATCAACATGTTCAGTTGATGAATAAAATCGAATTTAAATAGTTTTTATCTTTAAAATCCGGTGTGTTCTTAAAAGTTTTTATTCCCTCACTCTCTATCGAATTCTTGCTGTTTATAAAAAAAAAAAGAAAAAAAAGAAAAACTTCATCTCCGGTGTTTTCTTGTCGTTTTTTTTTTGTCTCTTGTTAATGAACAGTGGTATTATTTAGTCTTCACTATAGGTGTATATAGAAAAAAAAAAGTGGAAAGTAATCTGTTTGTTACGAGTTTTTTGTATGTGTGTGTTTTTTTTTTTTGTATATAAGTCTTTTACGTGTATGTGTATGTGTGTGTTCCTCACTGAACAAGGATCTAATCATGTTGGATGATTGTATTTATTAATGGATAAAACAAAAAAAAAATGCAAAGCAAGCGAAAATAAGAGTGAAAAAAAAAATTAAATAATTTTTTTATTGATATATATCAATACAAAACAAAACAAAAATTTTGACTATTGTCAAATTGATCTGATAGATTAACATCAATATATGATGTTTCAAAATTGTAACAATTAATATTAGGATATTTATGTAATTTTATACAATTAGTTTTGATTACAAAAAAAGAATGTCCTCAAAGAGTCTAAATATTTGCTGAGAATGTTGTTCTTCTTTCCATGTATAATTTTTTTTTCTTTTGGTTAGTTGATGTCATAATATTCTTTATTTTCTTTGTATAAATCTAATAATTTATTTTTCGAAAACAAAACGAAGAGTCGATTGATACGAACATATTATATTTTGACAGAAAAACAAAACAAGAGAAAATATATATTAAACAGAAAATAAACTTAATATATGAATATTTATTTTTTTTTTTTTAATTTTGTACGAATAATATGTTTGATTTTCCTTTTGATTGTTTTCTTTTGCTTTGCTTACTGACAATAATATATTAGTTATAGATCATAAAATGAGATATTAATACCAACTAAAAATTTCAGCTATTTGTCCTTGTTGATTAGCACGATTTTTAATTGTTATATATGATAATAAACCACGAATAAAAAGAAAAAAACCAGCAAATAAAACAATAGCAAAAAGAAAATTTTGTGCTGGATCATAAACTGATGTTCTATGTGATATTGTTGTTGACAGATTATCATCTACAAATGATGTATTATTAAATTCATGATAACGCATTACAGTTATCCATTTAGCAACACTTAAACCAAAACCAGACATTGCACCAAAACGAGCAGCAATTGTTGGTATAAGACAAACAACAGCAAGAAAACCAAGCCAATTGAAAAAGAAAGCAATAATACTAATTAATCAAATTTTACAAAAAAAAAATAAGAATTCCACAAAAAAAATTATCACTTACAATGCCATAAGAAATGTACAATCTGTACCAATATCCATATTTGTACCAGATACAAACCAAGCACTTATAACTGAATGATTATTTTGAGAAGATGACTATGAAAAGAAAGACAAAATTCTATGTTTTTGTTTCATATTTTCTTACTTGTTCATTTCTAGTATTATTATTATTGATATTAAGATCAATAATTTCTACTGGTGTTATATAATGATGATGTGGTATATGATCCATATTACGTATTTTACTTGGGTCAATAAGACAATAAGGTGGTGGAGCTTCAATAATTGGAGATGCTCCAGCAACAGGTGTATTTTCATGATTATTTGGAGATGGAGTTATTTCATAGGCAGGTGGTGGTCCATCTAAGAATAAATTTTTAATTTAATTAATAAGAATAGTTTTAATATAACAAATGATTATTGAGTCAGATCTTTATATCGAACAATATTAGTTGAGATATGTTAATCATATAAATTGAATTTATTTTGAATTATTCAAATATGAATATTCTATATATATATATTCTTTTTTTTCATAATTCTCGAGAAAAAAAAGAATGATTGTGATAGAATTATTTTAAAATAAAAAATAACAAAAATATTTTATCTTTTTCAAAAGATTTTGAATTTTTATCGAGTATTAAGAAATGTATTATAACAACTCGAAAAAAATTCGAAGATTTATTTGTTTTTTTTTTCAAACATTTTAATAGTCTAACAATAGAATAATGTACAGATTCATTTTAATGCTATATTAAATTTAGACTCAGTACATTGGTTTTGATGCTTATTTAATAAAGAAGGCTAATAATATTCATCAGTCAAATAGAATTATTTTTGAATTGATAGACTAGTTATGAACATTAGCTGTTCGTCTCAAGTACATTCGGACTATAATAAGTTTTATACGAATATTATTCATTTATAACATGAAATTGAACCTTAATTTGATAAGAATATAAATTTAGTACAGAATTATTTCTCTGTGTTATAAGGAATTTTTCAGTTGACGAAACTATCTCTTAACAGAGTCTTCTAAAATTTATAATCAGTACAGAAATCAATCATATGATTTACAACCAGCAAAACATCATTCTATTTATTTTACCTAATGGTGTTGACTGTATTGTTGTCGGTATTTCTGTTTGTTGATTTATCGTTACAGTTGTTTGTTCAACTGATGGTATTGAATTATTTTCCGTATTATTATTATTATTATTATTATTATTTGTCATTATAGGATATATCGATAATCAAAAATAGAAGAAGAAGAAATAAATAAAATAAATGATCTGAAAGTAAACAATTAATCGCTTTGGTCGATATTTAGAAAAATAACATGAAGTAAAGCGATAAACAAAAAAAAAACATGCTTTTCGTGTAAATGATATACGAACAAAAAAAGAAATAAAGACAAAAAACACAATCTGATTGCAAGAAAAAAGAAAAGAAAAAAAAAACCAATAACAACAACAACAACAACAATAATAATAATACATTATTGATTCTTTTAGTTTAGTTTTCTTTGTACACAAAAACGGAAGAAAGAAACGACCTGATTTTGAACTCGAACAAATGCGAGATAATAACAATACGATTATGAAATCACTGTATTCACAAACGAATCATAAATGACATATTTGATTTACTTATGATTAGTTGTTGTGCCACTATTTGAAACAAATGAATTCGAACTATAAGAACGATGTACACTTATCATTGATGTTCGATTATTATTATTATTATTATTATTATTATTATTATTATTATTATTATTATTTGAAGAAGTATTAACATTAGGAATGGCAGTAAAAAAATGTATATCTTGCATTGATTCAGCTAGATCAGCAACATTAATACCTAAATTTGTTATTTCAGAATCAATTTGTGATAATTCTCGACGTTGTTTTTCTAAAAGTAATGTAAATTGTCTTGTACGATCTTCATTATATGCAGTTAATTCTTGTTCCATCTAAAGAACAAAAAAAAAAGAATATTATTTTTCTTATTTATCAATTTATTCATTATAAATAAGAATATATATATGTATGAAAGGCTTATGATTATTATTATTTTTTCGTTCTAAATTCTGATTATTTGATATTGTCTATTATTATGGAAACAAAAAAAAAACGAAATAGGCTTTGAATAAAAACATGTAAGACATTTAAGAAAATTTAGAAAAACAATATGGATATTTTTTTGCGTAAGAAAATTAATTCGAATTTGTAAAAAGATAATATTCATTTTACTTTTTTTGAAATTTACTTAACGGGTAGTCCGAAAGTTTCCGTACAAAATGTTTCTTCATTTTTCGATTGATTAAGTATGTCAGTAGAAACTTTCGAACAATGGGTTAAATTCAGAATTTTATGCTCTTTCAGAATTTATGCTCCGAATTTTTGTAGGACTCATAGTTTAGGAGTTATGAGCGAATCTTTGGAAGGCTTAAAAATAAAGTTTGGATAAGTTTCAGTGCACAAAAAAAACGTCCAAAGTAAACGTAAAATTTATTTCAGATACTCCCAAAGAAAGAGGAAACATTTCTCTACAAAATGATAGCCTGGTCATTAATTTATAATGAGGCTTCTCTGAATAATGAGAGTTTTAGTAAGAGACACAAAGACGTTTTCGAAATTCCCTGCTTTCCAGACTGTCAAAAAGAGCTTGATTATTTCTGAAAAAATTCTATGAGATACTCAGTTCTTAGCTCACCTTGTAAAAAACGGACTCGCCCTTGACGCTATGTAAAAAATTGATAATAGAAGAAATTCAATAAGGGATATTATTGTTGAGAAGAATGTATGTTGTCAAGATGCTGATCCAAAAAATGTCAAAACGCGATGTAATCAAGGAAAAGGAACTTGGGCTAACGAGGGAATATCCCGAGGTGTTCAAGCCGTTTAGCCTCCATCTTTTAGTGATAAGTAGACCTCCATGAAGTATGGAAAATTCCAAAAAGACACGTGCGCTTAGGCCTTCTGTTCAGAGTTATAAGCACTTTACTGCAATGTTAGCCTATGACATAATATATGCCAAAAAATTAAATGACAATATTTTAGCCTGAAATTTTGCCCACAGAGAGTTCTAATAGTGAGTAGAATGCTCTGAAAATTTCAGCTGAAAAGAACATTTTCTTCTCAAGATATTAATGACCCAGAAATCACTCATATTCCTCGAAAAATGCTAGAAATTTCTGCTTTTTTTGAGATTTTGATATTTCAAGAAGAAAATGTTCTTTTGAGCTGAAATTTTCAGGGCATTCTATTCACTACTAGAACTCTCTGTGGGCAAAATTCCAGCTCGGCGTATTGTCATTCGAGATTTTGACATGCATCATGTCATAGGCTAAAATTGCAATAAAGTGCTTATAACTCGGGAAAGAAGGCTTAAGCGCACGTATCCTTTTGGGATTTTTCATACCTCATGGAAGTCTACTTATCAATAAAAGATGGAGTCTAAACAGCTTGATCACCTCGGGATGTTCCCTCGTAAGCTAAATTGGACGTCTTTACGACGGAAATAAGATAGTGCTGAGAAAGGTTGGTGAAAAAGAGTAGAAAATCAATTCCAAAAGACATACGATAACATTCTGATTCTTTGGATCTGTTAATTCAACTGCTTCCGTCCAAACTTTATTTTTGAGCCTTTCAAAGATTCTGAAAGAACATAAAATTCTGAATCTAACCCATTGTTGGAAAGTTTCTACTGACATATTTAGTCGGTCGAAAAATGAAGAAACATTTTGTGCGGAAACTTTCGGACCATCCGTTATAATTTATTGAGATAAAATTTTAGTTTATAACGTATGATCAAAAAGTAATTAGACAAAGAGTTCGTTCATTTTTCAGTCTCTATTGAAATTTGAAATCAAAATTTTGTATTTTGTTCGAATATATATGTTCAAAATTTGTATAGAACTTCCGATTTAAAAATTATGAGTTGACTTTTAATTCTCACAAATGATATGCAAATTTAATTCAAATATGAATTTCTTTTCATTATTGATAATAATAATAAATAAATTAATACTCTCTTAGATTGATTAATATTTCCAGGATTTGATAGACTAGATTAACTTCTTCATTAAATTAAGATTTCTCACACATCAAGGTCGCTCTGACCTCCAAATGTGTGCATTTTTCTTAAAAACAATGTTTTTTTTTTTTTAGATAGACATATAAGGATATCGCCTAAAGTGTTCACTATTGAAGAGGTCAACTAAAAGTTTCTGAAACCGACTATAATAATATTCTCAATTGAATCTAAGTAGAGATCGAAGAAAAAAAAATGTGAGCAATTCTATGTGCGATAGACTGTACGCGTCACTGGGAACGAAATTCGATACGCCTTGGTTAATTTTATCGATTGATATATGATATGATGTTTATATATTTTTGTTGATGTCTAATAATAGATAGATCACATGCAGAAAAAAAAACACGATCGATGTTTTTTTTTTTTTCTTAAAATTGATATCTATGTAAACGATCGATCTCGAAGCAAATTTTTTTTTTTCGGATGAGAGAAAATGTTCGGAAAAACATCTGATAATATTTTCAAGACTTTAAATAAAATAATTTTCAATTGTATATCTTGAAGTATAACGAAAATTTTGTTCGAATAGAAAGATTTATTTTGAATCTTAATCTTCAATGAGAAATCTTATTGAATAATCTACCTGTTTATTAAGTTCAATGAAACGTTCTTCAATATTTCTTTCTAATTGTTTACGTTCATCAAGATGTTGTTGTTCTATTCTATGACGACTTTCTTCTTGTAAATAAAGTAAATTTCTTTGATCATCATCAAGTATTGTTTTTAATGATAATCGTTCACGTTCTTGATCAGAATTAAGTTTAAAATTTTGTTGATCAAGCATTTTTTGTATTGTTTCTTCATAACGTTGATAAAGTAAATCAAATTTTCTTCGTTGTTCATCTTTAAGTGTTTTTAATTTAAAATCAAGTTCATCACGTGAATTATTTGTTGATACATATAAATAATCAAGACGTATTTTTTCTTTTAAAGCTTTATATTGTCGTGTTTGAGTATTATATGCTTCTTTATGTTGACGTTTTATATCAGCTTGTTTCATCTAAATATAGAATTGAATATGTATATATAATCATATTTTAATTTCTTTTTTTTTTGTTTTTACTTTGATACTTTTTGGAAATTGTTTTTGACTTAATGCATGTCGTTTAGCTAACTCTTTTTGACGACGATTACTATATTCATTAAAATTGGCTATTTCAGTTTGATGTTGTTTACCAGTAAATTCATTTCGCATTCTTGAAAATTAAGAAAAAAAATTATTTTCATTCAAACAAAAAAAAAATACGTAGAGATATTTTGAGAATAGGTAGAAATAGTGTCCTGTATAGATTCGAACTGAAGCAAATCGATATGTGCCAAATACTTTTACAGTTTTCATAATGCTGGAATGGAACGCAATGATTGATGTCAAGTGTTGTAATTATCGATACAAACATGAATTTTTGATAATTCATTTTTGCTGTCCCTATATTTATTTACTTGGTCATATGGTTCATTACCATTTGTAGATGAATTTTTTTTTTTGGTAAAACGATATCGCTTTTTATTTCTGTAACTTGTTTTTCAGATACAAAAAATTACTGAGATTTTTACTTCAATGCTTTTATATAAATAGTAGTTTGAAAAAATAAAAATATTTTGAAATATCGGAATCTAATTCGTTGTCATCTTATAATCATTCAAAACAATTTGAACATCTCGATATATTCTCTTATGAGTTTTAATGAAGATATAGCAAAGTCATATCGTTTTCTGAACAAAAAAAAACATCTTATCCAATTAATTTTCTTTTCAGATTATCTTACATTATTTAAATTTTATAATATGATAATACTGCTTATAGATGAATACTCATTTTCTTGAACTCTAGGCTTCTATAGATTTGATTACAATGTACTTAAAAAATATAAGGTCAAAAATTAAAATCATTTTCAAATTCTTCTAGGCTAAATGTTGCCACATATTATTTTTTTTTTATATTAGATGATATATTTTTCCTTATGACAGTGGAAATTTTTAAAATTTAAATATTTATTTTTCTGTTGCGCCGGCGATGATACATTCTCACATCTCTACTTATGATAAAAAATTTCAATTGATTTTTTACTTATGTAAATTTGCTAATTGTTTATGTTCAAGTTCTTTAGTTTGTTCATGATGTTTTTTAAGTAGTGCATGTCTTTGTATGATTGTATCCATATTTTTTGTACATTTCTAAAGAAAATAATGTAGAATAAAATAATTTATTTTGTAAAAAATTTTCAACAAACTTCTTCAAATAATTTTTGTTCAAGAACATGTAATAATAATAATTTTCGTCGTTTTAATTGTAAACGTCGAACATTATGATCATGTAATAATTGTGTTTTTAATGTTTGTTCATCATTACGTATTTTTAATTGTAAATCATCTTTTAAACGACGTATTTCATCTTCTTTTTCAGTTTTTCCACGTGTTGATGAACCTAAAATTTCCTATCGAAGAAAAAACAAAAAACATTT
>CAJNOL010001337.1:0-30437 GCA_905250125.1 Rotaria sordida | reverse complement strand
TAAGAACCTTTAAAGGTTTCGTAGATTTTTTTATCCTTTTTTTGAGACTTTGGACATCTTTGGACGCTTTTAGACATCTCCGGAACCTTTTTTGGGGTTCGGTAAAAAACCGATTTTTTTTTAGAGTGTAGGACTATCATATAGAACCTACATGCGTTATTTAGATTTATTATACTAACACAATATATGTCAAGTGAAAAATTTCAGATAGATTATAGTTATCTTATTAAGATCAGAATTACTAATGACGGAGGATTTCTTTCTGTAAAAATTTCGAATTTTCTACAAAATTTTTTTACTCTCATGAGAAATCATGATAGAAAGAAAATTTTAGTTAGACTAAGTATAAAAGATGATCGATGATTTCAATTTCTTTCACTCTCAAAAAACAATCGAGAATTCTGACTGATGTTCTAATGCTATTCATTAATTTCTTTAAAAAAATTACTTTTTTAAATGTATCTTTTTTCATTTTATATTGTTTTGATTGTTCTTGTTGAAAACGTTTAAGTTCATCATCAAAATCTGTTTGTTGTTCACGTTCAAATTTTCTTAAATGATTTTGATTATATTTAATACGATCAGATAATTCTTTACGATGTTTTTCTAATAGACGATTATTTTCAAGATTAACTTGTTCTTGAAATGTGTTATATTCTCGTTCAAGTTTTGAACGTAATTCAATTTTTTCTTGACGACATCGTTCTTCGAACTAGTAGAAAAAATTTATTTTTGTTTTTTTCTTCAAAAAAAAAAAAAAAAATATCTACCTGTTTCAATTGTTTTTGATGTTGTCGTCTCATTCGTTTATAACCACGAAATTGTTCACGTTGTAGATCTTCTTGATCATGTTCACGTTGTTCACGTATAACAATACGTGATGTTTTTATTGTAGAAAATTCACCAGTAAGTGGAGGATGTATATTATGCTGTTGATTAATTGATGAAGTATCAGATGTTATTGACTGAAATAAAACATTCAATTTATTGGTTCGTTTGAGTAATCAAACTTTTGTTATTAGCGAAATTTGGATAATCCGTTCGCGTTTAGCATTAGAAAGAAATGATAATGTAGTGAATTAAGTATCATTTCAAGGAGAGTTTTTTTTTTTATATAATTAGAAGTCTGTAGATCTTTGAAATGTCTAACGCAAGCTAAATGTTATAATTATAATCATAAAGAATTCTGATATAATCAAAATTTAAAATGACCTTTAAGGACAATGTACCTTCATTCTCTTTGCTTCTTATATATGTTCTAGAAATAATTACATTAATAGATATAGAATAGCAACTGTCGAAAAATAGTTTTCTTTCTGTTGTCTATAAACTATAAATCAATCTTCTGAATAAATCTATTAAAACTTACATCATTTCTTATAGGAATATTTGATTCATCAATATTAATTTGAAGTGGTGGTAATGGATTAAGAAGAGAAATTTGATTTGTATTATTATTATTATTATTAGTTTCAATTGATGATAGATTTTGATTAATATTATTTATATTTGTATTTATTTGATTTTGATTTAATTGTAATATTTGTCGATCAATAAGAAGACTATTATGTGATATTAATGATGGATGTTGAAGACTTGATTGACTTGAATTTAAACTTTCATCATCACATGGATCAATTTGATTACTATCTGATATAAAATCTGCACTACGACTATCATCATCATCTAATATTGGATATGATATATTATTTGAACTATCTATATCCATAATAATTAATTCATTTGATGATTCAATTATATTTGAATTTGGTACAGATGAATTACTTGTATTTATACTTATTTGTTCATCATGACCCATAAGAACTTTTTTCATTCGACGATAACGTATATTATCAAATTCTTTAACAGCTTCTTTTGTACGTCGAATTAAATCAATTAAAATTTCACGATTACTATTACTTATTATAAATATTGTCTAGAAATAAAAATTTATATATATATTAATAATAATAATCATAATTCATACATTAAGTAATTCAGTAGGTGTTGGTCGATCATTAGGATTTTTTTGTAAACACATTGCAATAAATGAAATAAAATCATTTGTATATAATGATATTGTATTATTTGAATTGATTTGTTGATTTTCATTATTCATCATTAATGTTGGTGGTTCATTTTGTGCTATATGATAAAGTGCAGACATTGGATTCATATTAAATAATGGTGGTTTACGTTCCGCTATAAGATTTTTATTAGAAAAAAAAAATAGAATTAAAAAAAATAAAACAAACCAAGTTCGATACAAGTTATTCCAAGTGACCATATATCAACTTTACCATCATATTGACCATTTTCCATTGCTAGAATAACTTCTGGAGCAATCCAATAACTGAACAAACAAAAAAGAAAAACTTCAATTGTATTAACTAAATGAAATTATAATACATACGGAGTGCCGACAAAACTATTTGCTGGACTAGAAAATGAAGCTGAACCGAAATCAGCTAAAAAAGAAAAGAGAATTCTCTTTTGTAAATTATACAAAAAAAAAAAGAAGTTATTATTAACTATCTACAAATTTTCTACTATATCTTACCTTTTGTGCTTTTTTTTCTTTATTCTGCGATCCATTATAGAGCAATAAGAGTGAGATTAGGGTACAACTAGTAATACAGCTACTACTGAGAAAATCGAAATGAATTGTTTAACCAGTTTCTTGTTACGCCGTTAAGTATGATTTTTCATAGAGTAAATTATAAAAATGGGACGAATATCAAGTGTAATTCTTCAGAATGAATTCTTTTAATAGTTCAAACAAAACTTATACTCAATCAATCAATCAAAATAATTATTTCAAATTTTAAGTTTTTGAAAATATCTGAAAGAATATATTATCAATTACCTAATTTAACAATCGCATCTTCTGTTAATAGAATATTTCCAGCTTTAATATCACGATGAATTCGATGCATAGAATGAAGATAATCAAGTGCATGCAAAGTATCACATACAATTGTAGCTATTTCACCTTCAGCTAAAGATTTTTTATGAACTAAAATAGACAAATATTTTAAAAAAACAAACACATATCTTTCTAATGTTTTCTTTTTAACCTTCAATAAGATCAGCTGCTGAACCAAGACAATATTCCATAACAAGCCATGTTGTATATTCTTTTAAATAACATCCACGATAAGCAATACAATGACGATGATTCAATTCACGTAAAAAACGAATTTCTTTAAGAATATCTTGCCATGTCTACTCAAGAATAAAAAAAAGAAATTTAATTTAAAAGAAAAAAAAAAAATTCTTTTCTTGATTAGACAAACTTCAGTATTTTGTTTTCGTCCTGTTGACATTTTTTTAATTGCAACTAATTCATTTGTTTCAGAATTTCGAGCCTAAATAATTAATGCATATAAACTTTTCTTTTAAAAAACTAAAAAGATTTCATTCATGAATATATATATACATACATAATAAACAGCTCCAAAATTTCCATGGCCAATTTCTCGTAAATCGACAAATAATTTTTCTGGATCTTCTTTTGAAAATAAATTACCACATTCACTATCATTTACTGATATCTCTTTAGCTGAACGTGGAAGTGGCATTTCGTTTTTTCTTTTTTTTGTATTTTTCTTTACTAAATTAAATCAATATTTTATGATATTTTATTTATTGCATCTATAATAAAAATTAAAAGAAAAAAAAAAAAAAAGAAGAAGAAATGTCATACATATGACTCAGTCGTTTTCGTTTCAGATGAATGGTCTGATCATTTATTCCTTCTTTTCTTCCATCGCCATTTCCATTTTCTCGTCCAACAAATAATTTTTTTCTCTCTTCTTCTTCTTCTTCTTCTTCTTCGTCTTCTTCTTTTCAAGGAGAAAACAACATGATGCATCCAACGACAAAGAGGACACTACTAGACGGCAAAAGAACTACATTTTTCAGACATAATTAATATTTTTTTATAATGTTCAAAAGATAGTTTTATATCAAATCATTATATTTTTATTTCTCACCATGTATAAATCTGGTTTTTCTATTCCAAACAAGAGAATTGCGAGTATGTGTACGAAAAGATAACATTTATCGTCAAAAGAAGTTAATTTTCATCAGAAAAACCAAAATTGAGATAGGCTGAGGTTTGATCTTTCATAAGCAACATGAGTTTTTATTTGACATCTTGTTGTATGGAACTCACATATATTTTCGAAGAAAATAGTAAGTGAAGTTTTAAGTCAAAGTTTTGTTCGTTCTTCCTTCCTTCCTCCATTGTAGATCTTAGTCATTCGATATATTTTTCAATATTCTAAATAAGATAAACGATTACATGATAGATATCAAGGACGATATTTTGATTTTCTATAACCTGTCATATGATTAGAGCCCATTGGATCCGAGTCTGAGTCCAAAAATTCTTGGATTCGATAAGCTCTAAATATGACCGACACAAAAGCATGAACTGATTAAGTTCTAACTTTCGACAATAACCAATATCAATGTTTCTGATTTTATCGAGATGCATAATAGATCGATAAGATCTACTGTAGATATGATGAATGTATATGCAACAGATTTTGTATTAGTATAATGTAACTAAAGAAAACATGTGAGTTCCACATTTCAGTTCCACAGGAGTTGTACTAATAAGCTTTTTGTTGGCCATAACTTTCAATGATTTCCATTACCTTTTGCTTGAAAAATGTGCTTTTCTGATCGCACATCAAAGAATTCTTGAAGGAATTTCATTGCAACTAATTGGTTTTTTTTCTTTTATTTGAAGGAGTATATGAAGCTATAGTATTCGTTTTTTTGAATTAAACTTTTTGATTATTATTTAAAAAGATATTTCTATAAATAGATGACTATTTTCATTTGTGACTCTTGCGTATTGAATACACCTAACCTAAGATCGATTCTGGTGAAAGGTCTTAAGCATGACAAAATTTGATTTAATTACTGTGAAACATGATGATAAAAAAAATGCAACAATATGTTATTGAAATCAATTAACTTTATCTTTCCTATCAATTTAATTATCTACTCTAATACATTATTGTTAAAGTTTTTTTTTTTTTCTGAAATATTCGCTCTATTTTTTTAAAACTCTTTTCTATATAAAAAATAATGATAAGATTTCATTCATATCTCGAAATAAAAAAAAATATCAGTAATGCTTTGTTCTAATTAATTTAGTTATTAAATCACATGAAGGAAATCTTTCAGTTGATTCGAACTCATTGAGTGAATACAAGTAATATGTATATCTGAATGATTATAAATCAAATCAAAAATTGTTTGATAACTATTTAATTTCTGTCTATTCGGATTGATATTCAATTAATGTCATATAATCAGAATATAAACTATGTCAAATAAAAATACTCGATAAGTATGATAAACAGTATCTGTCAGAGAAATGTTAGTATGTCAAGACTGGGTCATTTCTTTATTGGACAGATACGACTTATTCATGTCATACCAAACTATCATTGTACGTGTAAAATGATATACCAAACCAAATGTCATATATTAATGGATGTTACAAAAAGTCCTTGGACAAATGTCAAGTTCAACTGTACTTAAAAAGTACATTATAAGAAGCTAGCTCATTCTTCTTTTTTTTTTTTGCTCATTATATAGAGTGTGACCTCTATTTTAAAATGAAATATTTATTTTGTCGACCGATGTCTTACTGAAGACGTACATTTCAAGGTTGACTTTTACAGATTATATAAATAATTATATCAGCTTGTACTACTCATAAAGATCATTGGCAAGCTCGATTGTAATTAATTATTTTTGACAGAATAATTTTCTTATGGAAATTCGGCTATTAACTATTCGAACACTTTGTCACTTACTGTATGTCTTTTTTATTTAGAGGCATACCAAAGGTAGTGATTTTGGCAGATAAAATCTCATAGGATGGAATTAATCGAAGTATTTGAGCTAGTAGTCATTAGAGATAGATTCGGTTCGTGTTTTTTTTAAACTGAACCGATCCTATCACTGCTTTATATAACTGAAGGTTCTATGATTTTCAATAGTTAATAATAAACTCAATTAGAATCTGTTCCAATAGAAAATATTAATTATACAAAAAAACAGTCTGTTCTTGTGCTATAGATGTTTGTCTAAACAAAGGCATCTATCTAAAATGAGACAAATTATTTCTACAGGAAAATAAATCTTCTTAAAACTCTATACGAACAAAAACACAGACTTTTCTGTTGAATTCATCACAAATATATTTTCAAAACTGCACTGTTAAGATTAAATTATCAATAGTTCTCGAAATGATAGTTTAATCATTGTAAATTTATGCTTTCTAAAAAGTGTCTACTTTCAATCGACATATAATATTATATATCTAAAGCTTATTTCAAGGGAAACATATATATATAATCAAGTTTTACAAGAAAGAATTATAAATTTATTTTTTTCAAAACCAATTTTCTTTTAATATTCTCAAAACTAAATGTTTTGACTTCTATGCATGTCTATTTATAACTTCTCAATCAAGTGAAACTCGAATGTCATTTAGATAGAAGAATGTTTATTATCATTTTACTGCAGTAGCAGTTGATTAATATTATTTCGTTATGATTAACAAAATGTATTCATATGATGACAGTCTTTGTAATCAAATAAAATTTTCAAATAGTGTCGATAACACATCGGCCTACTGGAATTTTTGATAAAGAAAATGGAAGTACTGTAGTGTCAGTCTGACCATATGGACGTATTGCAGTGCAATTAGCGGTCATGCTAAATATAGATTACACTAAATGCATAGCGTAGTATGGGAGTGTAATACCTATGGGAAAATAATTGTTAATCTTCGATTTATTCGTTATGAAAAAATGAATAAAAGAATTTCTCTGTGATTAGCAATAGCAGTTACATCGGCTCACAGAGATTGTGCTCATAGATTTTTATTTAATTAACAACTCGAATAGGATGTTTTTTTTTTGTTTTTAATATAATAATTACTTCAAGTTAAATTATTATTAATTTAATCTACTTCGAATATATTCTAATTAACTTTACTTTATCCTACAATATCATAATTAATAACTATTATTATGTATATCATTTTTCTTAAAAGTGTCTGGACACAATAATAAATAAATAAATAAAACCAACAACTTGCACACAAAAAAAAAGAAACAAAAAGCACATATTTTTTTTTAGTATCTTTGCTGTAAAAGTAAAAAAAAAAAAGAACAATCAAAGAGAAAAAAAAATTAACTTTGCTTCTATTTTAATAATCCATCAAGTACAATTTTAATTGAAGCATAGAGGATTTTTTTAACGTGTTTATATTTATACAGGTTTGTTTTGATTACACACACACACACACACACACACAAGAAAAGCACCGGCAAAAAAAAATACATATTTGAAGAAAATAATAACTAATCACAAAGTAAGAAGATTTTGTTCTTTTATGAAAAAAATCACATTAATGAACACCAACGATCATCACTAGTTAATGATAATTCATTAGCCACTTGATTTTTACCTTCAACATTAGGCATATAACAACGATGATCAAGATATTCACGTTCATAAAATAATAAATAAGCTGATGATGAACATTGTTCAAGAAAACTTTCTGAAACAGGCTAAAGAAAAAAAACATTTTATATCCATCAGTTCTTCTAATTATAAGTTGTTAATTATTGTTGTAGAGATTCGATAGAAAAAGATAATCGAATTCAAAAAAAAAAGAAGTTTGTCTTCTAGATATTAAATTAAAATCATTCTATATTGACTTCTACTTGATTTTCGAGAGAAATATTGATAGAAAATTCCTCGTAGAAAAATTACCTTGCATGAACTATCATTAAAACAATACCATTGTTGATTAATATGATTTTTAACAAATGCTACATAATGACCGCCACCAATAACTCCATAATGACACTATAAAAAAATAACTAAAATGCAATTATATCTATAAAAAAAAAAAAAAACTTTAATTCTTACAACAAATGCATAAAGATTATAAGCAGTATTATCAGCATCAAAATTATTATCAGCTGAGCCAAATGTTTGATCATTCATTTGAATAAATTTTGGTGGACAGGGAATATTCGATTTATCATTTAAAATTTCATTTTTATTTTTTCGTCGTCCAAATCCAGTTTTCTGTTTTTTTTCTAATTCATCTAATGATTCAGGTGGTGGTAATCCAATATTAGAATAATTTTGTTGTGAATAAAAATTATTTCCATTAGTTAAATAAGAAGATGAAGTTGTAGATAATGATATAATATCTGGTGCTGTTATTATTGATGATAATGAAGATGATGAAGTACTTAGATTATCTTCAATAGTTGAAGTTGATAATGAATTAATTATTGATGAACGTTGAGGAAGATATTTTGATGGATAAAATGAACGAATAGGAAAACGAACCGAACGAGAAGATTTTATCCAACGATTATTTGATAATTGAAAACGTTTTATATGAAAAATCTAAGAAAAATATAAAATAAAATTTTCTTCCTATATTTTATATTCATTTGTTTTTTTAAATAAAAGCATGACAATACTTTTTTTTGGTTGATTAATAGATTAATCAATTAATTACACTGTGAGATCGTACGTGATCTTTCGAGACTTGAGCAATGTTACATAAAACCTTACTGTATGAACTTACCTATATACTAAAATTTTCATTAAATATTCTACAGAAGTGAAAGATCCTTTATGAATCATATAATAGGATGAGATTAGAGATATGCGGGATCAAGTTTTTTGATTTGGATTCCGACAACTTCTTTTCTAGTGGTGTCGGTTCTGCTCTAGAGAATAACTATAATTTTTAGTTTCGGTCAGGAGGAAGTTTCTGTTTCGTGGTTCCGATTCTGTACATTCCTAGACGAGATGTATGTTTGTTAGAGACTATGATTCTTCTTACATATTTGTGTGATTTTGAAATATTATGATTGTATGTAGAGATCGGTGTAATCAAGTTTTTTCGTGACGTCTTGTAGTAATGGCAGTAAGTCACGAAATTTTTTGTTGATATTGTCATAAATTATTTATATTCTCGATCGAAGTGATGATAATACGTTGCAAGAAAAAGAGAGAAAATAAAGATTTTTTTATATTAAGGCTACCTCCTCCCCTCTCAAAAATCGATCTCAGCCCAGGAACATTCAAATGGCATGAAAATTTCAGGATATGGTGGGGCTGGTGAGACATGGCCATGGTCAAATTTTCAGTCCTATAGCACGATGTTTAACCGAGATATGCACCAAACAAAGGGCAAAAATAGCTCTTTAGTATCTCCAAGTTTTCTCTATGGGTCTTCATTCTAGACATTTAATTTTTTTTTGTTTGAAAGAGCATGTCAAAATGCAGCGACTCTCGTGGCCCTTTTTTTAAAAGTCTTACTTGTTAGGGGAAAAAACCGAAACGAAAGTTCAATGACTCAAGAAACTTTTCTAAAAATTGCGCTGCTCCGATAGAGATGTTATCTTCTATGATAATAAAAAAGCTTATTTTAAAAAAAGGGCCACGAGAGTCGCTAGTCTTGCACATAAGCTTTCAAAGAGAAAAATATATTTGGCTTTATCTCTTACTGTGATGGAGTTCTGCTGGAGATACGTCGTTGAATCCACGTTCTGAGAAAAACGAAAAATGATTTTTGATTTTTTTTGTAAAAACCGCTTATTTTTCGAATAGGGGATGACAAAAATCTTCCAGAATTTTCGGAAAAAAGAGGTGTTGAGTAAAAGCTTTTGTCATTTATGAAAGAGCATTTGACGAGCTATATCTCCATGAGGTTATCTCAATTTCGATCATTTTGATGAAAAGTGACTTTTTTGAGGAGGGGAAGGGATGGCCTTAAATTACAAAATTTATTTTAGCGAATGGAGAATGAGTAAATTATTTCGAGCTCGGATGATTATCTAAAGTTATTTCGATTTAGAAAATATGATTAAACTTTCAAAAGAAGTTTAAAAAATGATTGTTTGTTTTATTGTGAAGATTTAATATAGTTAAAAGAAAAATCGATCATTCATTAGAATAAACAGTTGACTTAATATATAATTCTTTTCTTTCGATATCTCAAACTGTAGCATACATACACAAGACAAAAAACAAAGACTAATTATTATATGTCATCTAAAACTTTTTTGTTCTTTTTTTTTGTCTTCAATCTATATAAGATGAATTATAATTATCTTACCAAACATGGTGGTAATTTCCAAATATCAAGTTTTTTATCAGCTGGCTGTAATTTTTTACATCGTTTACAATTAAACATTTCTTTATTATCAAGATTTTCCCAATTAATAAATGTTTGTAGACAATCTTCAAGTGTAATTATTGATGATTGTTCATCATTATTTGTATCATTATTATTTATTGTTCGAACAATTTTTACACTTGAATGAATTTCAACATCCTATATAATGAAATATGATTTAAAATAATTCTTATTTATATTTATTATTTACTTGTTCACGACCAGATAAATATCGAAGATAATAAGCAGATGATTCCCATTCAATAGCTATATTTCCACGTGTATATAAAAATTCATTATCATTCGATTCAAAAGAACAACCAATACAAAAACTAAAAAGAAAATAACATTTTATAAAAATATTGTTTTCTTATTTGAAATTTTGTTTTTTTTTACCGATTCCATGGACAAATTGAACATCGTTTTCCATCTTCATTAACATGTTTTAATATAAATGGATAACGTTCACCAAGTGAATCATCACAATCAAGTGCATGATTTGATTTTGATGTTAAATCAGTTGTTTTACGTAATAAACGTTCTAATTGTTTAGATATATTTTCATATATATATTTATTTGTTATTTTTATTGAATTATTTTCATTATATGGAACAATTATTGGTTGACCAAAAAATAAAATTTTTTGACGTGTTAAAGGTGATAAATAACGTTCTTGACGTTCTAATCGACGATGTACAGCAACAATATATGATATTGATGATAAAGTATTATTATTATCAATAGATGTTATTAATGGTAATTCAAAAGCAACAAAATCACGTATATTTAATTGTTTGATTTTTGTTTGATTAGAATCCATTAATGTATAACGACGAAGACATGATGGTAATGTTACATCAAAAAATCCAATTTGTTCAATAGATAATGATGATAATATAGATAATTGTTTTTTTATATGATCAACTGTTAATTCACCATCAAGTTTAATACCATATCGAATTGGTTTTAAACCATTAAGACGAATAACTAGAAAATCAAAGAATTTGAAGTTTTTTTTGAGGATATTAGAATTTGTTGTTTATTTGAAAAAGATAAAAGAAATAGTAGAAAGAATAAAAGAAAGTGGTACCATTTCCATGGATTATCAGAGATAGGATCGGTTCGTATTTTTTCAGAACCGATTTGATCTTCATGGATTATATCCCCTCCTCCTTAGTTTTTCTTTTGTTCGTGAATAGACATGTACCAAACTCAAATCTAAAACGTTTGAGTTTGGTGCATGGTGTGACAATAGGTCTAGGACAGTTGCACACATGAATGTGAGTGTGGATTACCAGTACGGGTTGTGGGCTTATATATGGAATGACATCAATTTGGTCGAAAGAAAAAATAGCGAAAAAAGTTTATTTAACAGTGTATGAAAAACATTCAAAACCAAAATAACAACAAGATAATATGTTTCTTTATGTGTCTGTGAGTATACAGCCCATCGGATTCTACCTGGACTAGGACCCAACCAGATCCGGGTCCAAAAATTCTTGGATCCAATGGATTCTTTCCACAAAAGATCAATCAATTAGGTCCGAGTCCAACAATTTTGATCGGTTCTGATCAGGGTCCAAAAAACTTTTATCGATCGGATCCGAGCCCAACAAATTTTAATCTGTCAGATCTGGGACCAAATGGACTCTTGTGGGATGTGCATCTCTGCAACATTTTTTTAGGGGTATATATTTCTTCGTCATTTTTTTCTTTCGGTCAAATCAATATTTCTAATCCGCGTACACAACTTTTATAATCTCGATTTTTACATACGTTTAACTTCAATATAAACTGATGTATCTATTGGTAATGGTAATGAAAGAATATTAAATGGATCAAATCGAACACTTTTTAATTCACATATTCGACATTTAACTTGTGAACGAAGTAGACCATGAAATAAATCAACAATAATTGATGAATTTCGTGCTACATGATTTGACCAATGTTCAGATGCAACCTATTTTTATATTTTTAAAAATAAAATAATAATTTTTTTCAACAAAAAATCTTTTTCTTTTACATCTTCATCTGGTCTATCATCACTATCTTTAAGTTCAACATATGGTTTATCATGAACACGATTAAGATCTTCATGTAGACCATCAAGTAAAAATGAAAGAAATTCTTGTGAATCATGTTGTTGAAAATCTGTAAAACGTGATGAACCAAATTTTGCAACTGAACCCTTAAATAATTCAAAGAAAAAACAAAAAAAAAACTAAAATAATATAATTAAAAATTATCAAATATCAATATTAACTCTTAATTCAAATGGTGCTAATGGTCCACGAACATTTCCCCAAAGTTTAGTAAGCAATTGTCCATAACGTAAAGCTATATTTCCTTGCATTCCAATTGGATTATCTCTATAAATAATATTATTTATGAAAAAAAGAAAAACAAAATTTTTTTTTTCTTTGTAGTACTTATTTATTTCAAATAAATGATATTTATGAAGAAAATAAAATGTTAATGGAAATGAATTACTAAGACATTGTACAGCAGCATTAAGAAAACATGTATTGCCTAAATTTGATAGACCTATTTGACCACGTCCTTCTTCGTCAACATTTCCTATTGAATTATTTATTGATAATGTTGACACTGCTAATGTTTTTGAACGTGTTGCTAATGTATATAATTCTTCAGGCCATGTTAAATCATTATTACGTATTTCTAATAAAATTTCACTATTTTGATTAAAACCTGCTTCTTGACATGTTATTTCATCAATAGATTCAAAATCTATTTGTCGAAGATCATTCTATAGTTAAAAATAATCAATCTATTTATTTGAATAAATTGAATAGAATTGTAGAAATGCTTAAAATATTTGCATAAGCAAATAATATATAAATATAGCAGAAGACATGATTATCGGATTTGTAAAAAAAAAAAAAAGAACAATATTTTCTTCTTTGCATATTTGTGATTCATTGCAATAAACATCTTGTTATGCATATACAACAAAATGTTATAGTACACTCTTAGATCACCTTGAAAATTGACTTTCGAGTTCAAAATTTGGATAAGTAAAGCTTTTGAATGGAAGTAATTCATTGTAAAATTGCCAGATTTTCTAATATTTCCTATTTTTGGATATTAAAAATTTGCTTTTATGTTTTTAATATTGGTATATGTGAAGTGGATATACGAGAAAATCTAACGTATTCACAAGAAATTAGTTCTCTTGAGAATTTTATTTGTACAAAATTTGAATTTGAAAGTCCATTTTGCAGGTGATCTAATGAAGAGTATGGCATTTTATTGAAAAATTTACAGAAATGTTCATAATCCAACTGAAAAGTAATTTATCAATTTGTAAAGTTCCCTCATAAATCTATCAGCACTATCCTATTTCATATTTTGTTAGGATTCTAGAACATAATTGTTTGTGTTTGTTGTTTCGAATGACTCAAAGACTCATTCGCTACATTCTGTTTTAGGTATTTATCTATTCAAATAAATGAGCTGTACCAATATAAAAATAATTCCATGAGATTTCGTAAGACTTATGTCAAAAAACAATGCAACTTCAAGTCGGACATGTCCATGGCAGCAACTTCTTTTTCAGGTGAAAACTATTGCGGTAGCAACAACTTTTCATATACAGTAAAATTTCGCATAATAGACACTAATTATAAATTCAAAAAGAATATTGCAATCATTAATCATTCAGCATAATGACTCTGATTTATTGATCGAACGGCAGAATGGCAAGAAAAAAAGGGACATGTCTTATTGGTAAAGAAAGAATACACGTCCTTTGTATTGAATAGGCAAAATGGGTACATATGTATATATACAATCGCATGATAAAATTTGTGTCACTTTTCTACCATTATTAAGAGAAAGAGGTTATTATGTCTAATCGACGACATACGTTGACTCTAGAACAACAGATTGCACAAATCAAAATGGTCGTGATTTATCAGCTTCATCTTTTTGCATCAGTTCTGATCTTGAATGACAATTAACTAACATTTATTTGAATTCGAAAATAGTGAAATAAAGTTCTATCAAAAAACAAAATATGTTAACAATTGTTGATTTTTCTATTTTCAAAATGACAAATAATAAAATACTCTATCCAATCGAAGAGTGTTCACTATAGAGAGGTTTTTGTTGTACTTCACTGCGTCGCGATGGACATATATACTTCTAGCATCACTATTGATCCTAGAATTTCATAGAATTTTCTACTTCCATCTTGAAGATTTATCTTCTGATTAATGTTTATTTATTATAATCTTACTAATAAAATCAATTACTTACTTCATTAAATCTCATCCATAGTCTTATTTCATCTAAAGATTTTCCAAATTTAATTGAAAGTTCTTCAGTAAGTGATCGAACTGTTTGATATTGACTAACAAAATATGAACAAGCTAAATGATGTCGAGGTGCATTTGATGTCATGGAAGTTGAAGAATTATTTGAACCTATAAAAATTGTTATACAAAATTTTTTGTTTTTTTTTTCTTCTATCATATGTTACCAAACATGCTTGCTGAAACATAATTAAGTAATGGATAAGCAAAATGCATAGAATTATTATTATTATTATTATTATTATTTTTATTTGTTGCTATTGCTTCGATTTGTTGTGGTGAAAGTATTCGATTACGATAAATTTTTATAGTTAACTATTAATCAAAAAAAATATAATATTAAATATAATAAAAATTTTTACCGGATAAAGATCAAGTTCAGGTCTATTAAGATTTTTTCTATATGTTACTTTTCGACATACAATTGGTCCATTACAATGATAATATTTACGTAAAAATATCCATAATAATTCAGGTATCATTTCAAAATGAATTCCACGACGAAGATTTGGTTTAAGTTGAATACAATCATTTGAAATAATTTTTTCTGTTAATACATTATTATCAATATCACCAAGTTCACATCTAAATAATAAATATATAAAATTAAAAGAAAAAAAAAAAGAAAAAACATTTTTAATTTACTTATTATCAGTTTTATTCGATTTAATCGATGAAATTTTTTTATTTTTTAATTCATTACTATTTATAATTGATGAAGAACATACTGCTTCCCATCTAAGCCACCAATCCATTGAAATAAGAAACCATGATGAACCAGGTTTTGATGTAGCCCGATTATATACCACTTCTGATTCATTAAATGGATATTTTTCACGTCGAAGAAAATGTCTTTAATTTAAAAACCAAACAAATTTAATTAATAAACTTAGGTTTTTTTTTGTTCTCTTTGTAAGATTTTTAAATAACATACTTTACAATTGTTAATTCATCTTGTTGTGATAATGGTCGTAAACCAAGTACAACATGACAAATTTGAAAAATAAGATCCAGTAATTCAATAATTAATGCATCTTTTTGGCACCATAGTAAAAAATCTTCTGATTTCAATATTGATTCATTTTTTTCTGAAATCATATCAGCATATAATTCACGTGAAGTTTTTATATGCATATCCGATGCATAAACAAATTGAGCAACTTCAATAAGACACGATGTCATGTAAATAATATCAGAATGATTGAGTACACCATCATGATCACGATCAAATACACGAAAGAGAACTATTTTTTGAATAAAAGTTTTGATTATTTAAAAAAAAAAAAACATTATTGTTCTTCTTCTTATTTAGTTCATTCTGACGAAGTTATGATTTAATAAATCGAATCAGGAGTGTTTTGAAGTCATCAGAATTGTAGGAAGAAACATTTATCTTATCAAAATTTTTTTAATTTTTCTTAAGAACAACAATTTGTGTTTTGTGCATTTCCATTACATTATAATTCCAGACGCGATAGACATGAGGAGTAATTTTTTCAGGGGAAAAAATCCAATGCGACTTTTATATTACAAGAAAACCATTGACAGTGTTATGATAGTAAGATTTTTATTATAAATCGAGATCCTTAACACTAAGGAAAAATCTTACAGTGATAACTATATTCAATTAGATTACAAGTATAATATCGATGAAGAAAAAAAAACGATAACTCACATTTATATCTTTCACATTGTGGACCTCGACAAGCAGCACTAATTCCACAAGAAAATTCTTTAAAATCAATACATCCTGGAAAACAAAAAAAAGAATTAATTATTTATTGATAGATTTTTTTTTTTCAAAATTAAACTTACCATCTTGATTTTCATCGAAAGCTTCAAAAACTGCCGATATTAACATAGATGGAAGAACTGGTGAAATTATATTTGAAAATATTTGTGGTGTTATTTGTTGTTGTCTATTATTATTCAATGTACAGAATTGATAATACATTTGTTCTAATTCTTTGATTTCTTTTTCTGATACTATTTCAAAACAAAAAACAAAACATTTTTCTTTTTTGCTAAGAAATGAATTTAAGAATATCTTCCTCTTTCTTTTGAATATATCTGGTTTTCAAAGAGGATACAATCGATCCGTGTGAAATTTTTACTGCACACACACGACTTCTAAAAGATGATGCAAAAGTTCTGTATTAATAGTGTGACAATAACTCGTCGTAGGAACTCGATAGTTTTAATGTGATTTTGTAGAGAGCTCAGTAAACTTTAATAATTATATAAAATATGAGGTTTTACTAGCTGTGACTATTGAAAACCATCGTATTTTTCGAAATTATTTATTAGTTATGAATACTTTTTGTTAGGCAAAGCTGTTAAAAATTGAAAATTTTATTTTTAACCTGTTCACAGTACTTTAGCGTAGTACTACAAAACTCAATAAAAGATGGAAAATAAGACGAACTTTTCAAGTTTTGATAAGTATTTTCAACGAAATATTTTTACACAGCAGCTTTGCCCTTGTTAACAAGAAAACTATTAAGTCTCCACAACGAGTTATTGTCATGCTATACTGAAAACAAAATTAATGCAGAACTTTTGCATTGCTCATTAAAATAAAGAGACATATTTTCGAAAAAAAAAAATAGGTAAACAAGATTTTCAAGAAAACTTTGGTTCTCTATAAAAGCATATCAAACTCACTTACGAATCTCTTTTGACTTTATCCGATCAAGCTGAATTGCATGAGAAAAATACGTCAAAGTTCATATCCATGTTCAAGACTCTAGAAATCTGAATAGAAAGATCAAAAACGAGGTCCTATTAATGTTCTGCAATCAGATCGGAGACACCGATATGATCTCATACTCAGATTCGATCCGACGATTAATTTACTTTTTCAAATTGCTAATTTATATAAAAACATAGGAGTAAAAAAAATCTACACAATTTATTATACTTCAGAACAAATCATAGAAGTGAAAAACGATATTGTTATACTAAAATAATTCGTTTTTCATGAAAATTCATCTATAATAAAAATTTCAAATGAATCGTTTGTATTCTTTTTCGAAAAACTAGAAATAATCACAAAAAAGAGAGCATACCATAAGCATATCTTCACTTACGTACAATGTGTAACACCAGCAAGTATTGAATATTGATCATAAATTCTATCATTTGTATATGTTGATAATTCATATAAACGTTGTTCATCCATAAGCCAATCTGTTATTGTTGTTGTATGACCACGATTATTGTCTAACCATTGAAGAAATTTTTCTTGTGTTACTATTTCATTTTTTTGAAATAAATTTTCAAATTCTTTAGGTAATTGTTCACCACATAGACGAAGAAATTCTTCAACATCATACCAATATAATATTCCAGTTTGAGTAAATATTGCATAGAGAACTAAAACAAACAAACAAACAAACAAAAAACAAAGAAATTTATCTCTTTGTTTGTTTTTTTTCTTTAAATTTACGTTGCATGCGTTCTTTTTGTATACCATAATAGATCAATCCCAAACAACAAATAAGATCTTTATAAGACATTCCTGTTCGAGATGAATTCATGTAGAGTTGATAAAGACGCTAAAAAAAGGAAATTTAAAAAAAAAATCTATTTCAAATAAAATAAATAAACATACATTAGCTAATTTTTCAGGTAAAAAATTAGCAAATACATCACGTTTAAAATTTGTATAACTAAGTTCATTTGTTCCATTAGTTATATCACGAAATGTTATTTCAATACGTTCTAAATCATTTGGAAAAACTAAATAAAATAAAAAAAAAAAAAAAAAAAAACATAAGAATGTTTGAATTTATAATTTGCATACATCGTTTTGAAGCTTCATCATATGATAAAATTTTTGTAGATCCACTACCCATGATTAGATTTTATTTTCATCTCATTTGTTGAATAGAAAATCTTTAAAATGAAATTTAAAAAAAACAAAAATGAATATATTTTTCCGTTTTTTTGAAAAATAAATTATTGTGATTCATTAAAATCATCATCACATATTATATTGGTTATTTTTACGAGCAAATAAAACTTATCCTTGTACATATATAAGATTTAGAACAGAGCGCCATCTTTTTTTATTCCATCGATTAATGAAATTAAATGAATGAGACATATATATATAATGTATTTTCAGATGGAATTCGATCATAGCCATTAGAGGGAAAGAAATTTGAATGGAAGAAATTGATTATTATTTGTTTGCAAATGATTATGATATATATCTGTTTTTGAATTTAATTACACACAATTATGAATACTTGATTATATTAGAAACAAAAAAATTAATTATGTAAGATATAGAATTCAAATAATCGTTCACGAAAATTTCGAATAATATTGAAAGAAGTAAAAGATGATCTCTTTAGAAATATTGATGTTAGTTTTTGATTAGTTGAAATTATTATGATAATTTATATCTTCTCAAACAGTTTGATTGAGAGAAATAATAAAAGAAGAATATTTTTGGTGACTCAAGTGGATCATAAAAAATCTTTGTAATAGATCGAGAAAATTTTTCAGTCATTTTTATTGAATTATTGATCAATAATAGTTTTGATAATACAACGTTTGTCGTCCTCTACCTGTATTTTACTTTCAATAGATAACAGGTGAAATCCTACACATATCAACGTATTTATTTTGTTCTTTGTTGAATACAAAAATTAACTGTTTGAAGACTAAACAGTCTTATATAGAGGTTTATCACTGCTGGATGTTTGTGATAATAACTATGATACTCATAATTTTTTCATTTGTAAACTTGAGATCAAAACTAATAGTTTATGTCAAGGTACTTTTACATGCTTTATAAATCGGCGTATTGATTATGTTTACCGATAAGATTATGCAGAGTCAAGCCGAAGCAATATCTTACAGGCCTGACCCTGTAAAACCTAATCGGTAAACATGATAAATAAGCCGTTTTGTAAACCATGAAAAATGACATTGACCTTCACTATTAGTTTTCATGTCAAGTTTACAAACGAAAAAGTTATGCGTACTATACCTAGATCCCATCGGATGCAAAATTTTCGGACCTGGTCTAACTGTACTTTGGTACTCTCAATGAAATTTTCTTATCGGAATCAGATAGTCGTTCCGAAGATATGAGATACTTTTTTCCAGTTTTGTTTTTGTATTCGGTGACTAGAGTCTAGCAGGTTCAAAATTTTCAGGTCTGCTACTAATCCGACGAGTTCTAATCATAGTTCTTATCCAAAAGTAATAAACCCCATAGATTATTTAGTCTTCAAAAATTTTTTTTCATTCGACAAAAAAACAAAATAAATATGCAGAAGTGTGCAAGATTTTATGTTGTATCTTTCTAACCAATTGAAAATGAAATCTAAGGGAATAAGTGACAGATTTACAATCTTATCGTATAGTGTCCTCGTCGCAAAATCAAAAGAAAACCGTGTCTTTTTTTTTCGACATATGAGATTTTTAAGTAGTCATCTCTGAAAAACAAATATCAAAAGTTGTGTTAACTTGAAAATTTCATAATATCAAAAAAATAACTTTCAAAAATCTACAATACTCTTAAATCAATTTATTGACACTAATTTCTCATTTATCAGCAAGTTAAATTTTGATAATGAGTTAAAATATTTTTTAATCTCATAGAAATTCACTCGTTATAGAATTAAAAAATATCCAACGGATCTCGAAGTTGAATATTTTGACTCATATATTTGACTATGACAAAACGTATCATCTAACGACAGATCATTTCTATTTAAATCAAATATTTATCTTCCTCTTTTACCATCGTAGATGAAACAAAAAAAAAAACTCACACATATTTTCAAAACAGATTTGCATTGAATCATTTTAAGAAAAAAAAAATCATTCCTTTTTATTATCATTGTTAAATACAATATGCCACAAATAATGATGATGAAAAAAAAAAAAAAAAGAAATCCATATTGATGTTAAAACATGAAAAAAAAACCGGGACAAGGAGAAAAGAAAAAGAAAACGAAACGTAGTGTTAAACAACCTGTTCTTCGTATTACACGAGTATTAAAGCATCGGTTGACAGTAATGAAATATTCGACGTTATACTTGTATTTTTCTGTTCTTTCTTTTAGTTTCGTAATGTAAGAGAAATGAGAATGAATCGTTTTTTTTTTCTTCTTTCTCTTTTTTAGTTATTATTTTTAAAATTAAGTTCATTTCGAAATTGCAATTATTCAATATTAAATATAATTTTGTTATTTTATTTATTGTGATAAATGTCTTTGTATTCGTCACGCTTGATCAACACATATATACTGTGTCCTTCAAGATGAATATTTTCTATTTGTCTGTAATAATCAAACTAAAAGAACGTATATGAGCTATGTATGTATCTAAAGCAATTACGTTCTTATTTTAGATCTATTTCTTTTATTTTATTTTATTTTTTCTTTGAAAATGAATCTTTTTGAAATTATAGATAACAAATGGATAATAATCATCATGTTGACGATAGTGATGAATTCTTCGATGCCGACGGTATTTAAATAATATTAATTTAAATGAGAAATTTGAAGATTTTTTTTTTTTTTAAATTCGAATGAAATTTTATTTTCAAATATTGGAAATATTAAATTCTATTTAGAAAAAAAAAGGTTTTTATGTAGACTAAATTGTAAAGAAATTATCGAATAGTTTATTTCAAAAATGACGTACGGATATTTAAAAACTTATCTATTGAATTCAATTTTTAATATTTTTCTTAGTCTATATATGAGTTTCTTTTTTTAAGAGATAAAAAATTTGATATCTTCTTCTTCAGTTTTTATCCCGAATAAATAAGCAGAAAAATGCGATTTTATTGAGAAAATTTTCTCTTCTTAGTTGAATTATAATCTTTTGAAAAACTCTAAAGATTTCATTTCAAACTCAATATTTGTATTTTAGTATGATAATAGTATTAGATGAAAAACTTTAGAAATATTTAAGAGTAGTTTTGTTTTTGACCTACATTATTTCTGTGCTATTTTGATAGAAATTTTCGAATATATTTTTCACAGTATTTTATCTAATGAGATTCCCTAGGCGGAGCAGCACTATCACTCTTTCCCATCGAGTCAGACTCAATTCTTCGAAGAGTAGATTGTCAGTCTCTTCAATATTGTAATCTAGCTCTTTTTTCAGAATATGAAATGATTATTTCAGAGGTGAAACTCGGAATAAAATATTGGTATTTGATTAAAATCGAAGAACAAAACTTGTCTCGATGAACTAGAAGAGAGTTAAATATCTTAGGTTAGATAGGAGGTTCTGTGAAATACTACAAATAAATTTAAGTATGGTCATAATTTCATTTTATAAAAAAACTTCATAAAATAAGTAAACTAATATATACTCGAAAGTATAATAAGTATGATTCATAAAAGATTACAACCTTCAAAAATAGATAATAATATAAAATGTCTCGTATATGCTATACTTTAGGATGCAATTTGCAATACATTAAACTGTGACATGAAATGTTAGTTACGATACTTTTTTTTTTATACATGATTTCAATCTAGCTTTCGTTACACTGATAAATTCTACTGTGAATATGAATAATTACCTATTTTTACAGTTTATTTCTAATTAGTAACGTGTATTCTTGAAGTTTAAGGTAATCAGAATTTGAAATCTACTAGTTTCAAGTCAATTTTATCTTGTTTCGAACATTTCGAAGCAATTCATTTTCGATCATTGATCGATATTTCAATCGGTTTTCGAACAATAACTAATCAAGAAATGATATCTAGACAAAAATTCAGTTAAAATTATCTAAGTTCAACATGTTTAACTAAGTCTATTTTATGTAATTAAATGTTTATCAAAAAGATGACGACATTATAACACCTAGGTTAATCAGTCTAAATTATTACGAAGTTTTTTAAAGTTAACTTTAGCAAGTAAATAAATAAACAGAAATATCCTACTGAAAAAACTCTACTATTTTCTAATATATTTCTTTATGATGATTTTGTAAAAGGAAAAAAATGCACTAAAAGAGATAAACATTTTAGAAATTCTCTCTCAATATATACATATATATATGAATAATTTGCTTTTTTTTTTCATTACATAGATATCGATCATTATACTGCCAGTATTCAACGAGATTTAATGAGAAGTTGGAATATTATATGTCGAAAACAATATGGTCGGTAAGTATCACTCTTCTTTGAGTTATTAATAATAGAAAAACTAATGGCGTGATCTAAGAAGAATAAATAAATAAATAAATATGTAACTATCTTTTTCTTTTCTTCTTCGATGAGTCAATATAAAAAAAAAAGAAAAAGATATAAGGCGTCGCTTATATTCATATACATATAAACATTATTTATACGGATGAATGAGTACAAAAATCATATGAAAGTATTGCATTTTACCTATACTATTATGTATCTCTTCATCATAATTGCTTTTTTTTATGCATTCGACTTAACGATTTATAAGCAAGTTTATTTTTGGTTCTTTTTTTTTTTTCTTTGTTTTTATCAATCTTTATATATCGAAGTATATAAATATATGATCGATTCATTATTTACAATACATTTATAGAAAAACATTTTTCTTTCAAAATATTATTCATCTATTATTTTTATCAATATGACATCTATGGAGAACTTATATCCAACTTTACAGAGAAATGCTGGAAGGTACGTTATATGTACTACAGATGATTTATTAATTTTGAATAGTGTTATTAAATATGATTCAATTATATCTATTTTGTATATACATATCAATGAGTACATTTGACAAAGAGATATCTTCTCTTGAGACTCGTTCGAATATTCTATAACAATCGAATAATACGATAAAATGAATACATATTTGACTTTTTCTAATCTCACGAGAAAAGTTTCTTCAATTGATTAATTATTTTTGAGCCAGAATTATGTGCATCCACGACAATTTGTAGAGAAACAAGCCTTAACGAACATCAAGGATGTTACAAAAGTTTCAACCATTCTCTGTAAATTGACATTATCTATATGAAGTCATATATAGATAGTTGACTGAAATATAGAGTTTTGTAGAGAAAAATTAAAGTTATCATATGAAAAGAAAATAATTCGAATTATATCAACATCATGAAAAGTTATAGTTGTTTTATTAATCATGACTTAGCATTTTATATTTTTTGGAAAAAAATAAAATATGCTTGTAACATCTGAAGTGAAATATTGTTTTCTAGATATTTTACACGGTTCGGTAAACTCTTCAAGAATATCGATATCAAAAAACAATTTTCATTCTATTTTCAATACAAAACTTGGAGGAAATTAGGGAGACTAATAAAAATCTCACATATTTTGCATGAGATAGTATGGTTAACTTTCAATAATTTTAGTTGATCAACTGTTAATTGATGTTTCAGAGATGCAATGTCATATAATGAAGGTCAAAATAATCTTTCCGAGCTGCATGAATAGACGAAACATCGATCAGCTAGTATTATTGAAAGTTCAATTGACTCTCTCTAAAATTGGATACATGCAGTTTTTATTAGTCTTTTTGATTTTCTCCAAGTTTGATATTGGAAACAAGCACAGAGTTTTCTTTTGATATTCATATTCTCGCAGAACTTGTCAAACTCTATCAAATCATGTAAAATATCTAGGAAACAATATTTCATTTTAGACGTTACAAGTATATTTTATTTTTTATAAAAAATATTAAATGTTTAGTTATGATTTCTCTACAAAATTCTGTTCGGCAGTAATAAGCTAAGAGCTTGAACTTTTTCCATGGTATTCATAGCTTATATAGATCTACATGATGCACATAGTCTTGACTCAAAAGTGTTTAATCAATTGAGAAACTTCTCTCATCAATCTAATACCGATCACAAGCAATAAAACTTTTGTATTATAATTTAGAGCAAAACTTCCTGTATCAATGTTTGATCGATCACAAATAAGTATTTGGAGTATACTTAAACAATGCATTGGAAAAGTAAATATCATACGAAACAAAAACAAAAATAAAAAATAATTTTTAAATTTTAGGAATTATCTAAAATAACAATGCCAATTGCTTGGAATGAGCCTGTTTCATTTTTACAACGTTTTACAGAAAATGTTCTGTATTCATATTTAATTGATAAAGCTGATGAATGTACCGATCCAGTCATGCGAATGCAGGTAATTTTAGAATAGGTAACGAGTAAATAGAAGTAACATTAGATAAAAAATAAACAATGATAAATACGATGACAAAGTGACATAAAAACACAGTACAGATATTTCTCGTGCAATGATGTACGACGACAAATTGTAGTGCGTCCTTGATTTCTAATTAGAAATGTAAATCACATGGTCACCTGTTTTGTTTTTGTCCAGATTTCAATCATTTCGTACGAATATTATCTTTATATAGTATTGTAATTTCTTCAATGCATTACACCGTCAATCTTTAACTATGAGTATACTCATCTGATGAGAAAACTCTTCTAAATGATTAATCGTTTTTGAGTTGGGATTCTATGCATAAGATAGACCCTGTGTGATATGAAACCCTCAAACGAATAAGTCTCTTGAATTCTAGTTATTTTATTAGGATAAAAACTTATAGTATGGTATACAGTAAAACATTGAATGAGAGTATTTCGGACTAAAATTTTGTCTACCGTTGGCCTATTTGGAAGTAGAATGTTATGAAAATTTTAGCTCAAATGACGAGATATTCAATTATCAAAAACCACTTATATCTCACGAATAGTGCGAGAAGTTGATAGTTATTGTTTAAAAATTCAGTAAACGATTGTCTCATCTACTTCATACGACATAAATTTTTGTTATCTGAAATGTGGATGTTTATGAGTAGTTTCAAAAAAATTTTTTTTTTTTTCTATTTCAAAAGTATGTTGCTGCATTTGCTGTATCATCAATTGCCGGTAATATTGATCGTTTATCAAAACCATTTAATCCATTACTTGGTGAAACATATGAATTCATGCGGTTAGTAAAATACAGTTTTTGTTTATCTATAATTTTTTCCTTGTTTTTATTTTGTATATAGTGATGATTTACCATTTCGTTATGTAAGTGAACAAGTTAGTCATCATCCACCTGTAAGTGCATTTACATGTGAATCAAAAGATGGTGGTGCACGGTGGAGATTTTATGGAAGTATTTTACCAAAAGCAAAATTTTCAGTCAAAAATATGGAAGTAAATCCAAAAGGATTATTAACACTTGAACTTAAACGGTAAAAAGAAAACTGTTAGTGCGATTCTTACTGGATTAAAATGTGAAATACGATAGACTACAGTGAGATATGAAAAAATCTCAAAAGGACAAGTTCTCTTAGACCTTTTTGTTCAGAGTTATAGACATTTTAATGAAATTTTAGTCCATGGCATCGTATATACTAACAAATCGAATGAGAGTATTTCGATCTGAGATTTTGTCCACAGACAGATTTATTTGTAAGTGGGATGTTTTCTTCCCGTAATATTAAAGTCGAAAAAATGTATAGAGCTCGAACTCAAAAGCAATTGATTAGTTGAAAACATTCCCTTGTCAGCTTGGCTATTCGAAGAATCACTATAGAAACATTTTCGCTTTTTTTCTTAGATATTTATTAGCTCAGATTTAATTTTGTGTTACGAATTGATAGAGGACACTAGGCCAGCTCGGAACATGTACTGTTTTGACCTACCGATCGGCTGAGTCTTACGCAAAAATCTGATTTTTTTTTACTGACAAGCATGTTTTCAAGCTAAGTTTTCATTGGTGGACTTTCTTCACTCTACTTGAAATTCGTAACAAAAACTTTTATGCCAATAGATAGAGTATATTTTGCAATATATGTACCATTATTTGAATTGATGAAAAGTTTACTTTCATTTTTCTTACTCAATGTCTGCCTGAACGCATAGTGCGAGCGGGATAGCGTTACTAAGGTGTTTGTGACGTTTCCATAGTAATGTCTGTCATGATCTGTGAAGAAGGGATGAAAATTTCTACACTCTACATCTCATACTCTTTTTAGATCGTGTTTCACAATAAAATAAATGATAAATAATCTTAGAAATCTCTATTTTATATTCTTTTTATTAAAGACATAGAGAAGTTTATACATGGTCAAGTGTAACTTGTACAATTCATAATATTGTTGTTGGTCGACTTTGGTTTGAATATGTAAGTTTATTAAATTCTTAATTTAAGATTTATAAATATTGAATATTATAGCATGGTACTATGGAAATTATAAATCATTCAAATAAAATGAAAGCTACCATACATTTTAAACCATATTCATGGTCAACAAAAGAATTACATAAAGTTGAAGGGCATATTATTGATTCACAGTAGGAAATATTTGTTTTAATAATATTATAGTTTCATTTTTTTTTTGTATCTAGTAAACATAAAGTACGTGGTTTATATGGTTTTTGGACAGATGCATTATATTCAATTGATATCGAGCAATTTGATGCATTTTTAAAACAACAAAAAAAAGATGCAAAAAATGCTGCAAAATATCCACAAGAACAAGCTGGAAATTCAGCATCATCAGCAGATAATGTTGATCTAGATGAAGAAGTACCAGATGTTGATCCATCACATGAACAACTTAATCTTCCACCAAATTCAATAACACTTTGGCGAATTATACCAAAATTAGAGTATGCAGATCAAGTAAAGATTAAAGAATTTTCTTTCTTTTTTTCTTTTGAAAATAGATATAAACATTTTTTTTTTTAATAGTATTATAATTTTTCATTATTTACTATGGCACTTAATGAATGGACAGAAGATGAAAAACTACGTCTATCATTACCACCAACGGATTCACGATTTCGTCCAGATATTCGTAAAATGGAAGAAGGTGATATTGATGTAGCTGGACAAGAAAAAAATCGTCTTGAAGAAAAACAACGTGAAACTAGACATGCAATGGAAAAACGTCGAGAAGAATGGCAACCAAGGTATATTTCTTGTTGAAAATCAACAATTAGTCACATATGTGATTGATGATGAAAACTATATTCATTGTAGAATAGCGAAAATTACAGCATGTATAGAAGTTAAAAAAATGATATGGATTATGAGAATATTGCAAAGGAAAAAAACTAGTTGCTGTCATATAACGCTCTATATATAAAACATATCTTATGTTCCTTGTTCTTGAATAGATTATTAGTTATTCTTTAAACCTCTCTGAGTTACTAGTCTATTATATTAATAAAATTTGTTTGACAATTTTATTATTGTATTTTTCTTTACTTTATTTTAGATGGTTTCGTCTTGTTAAACAAGAAGCAACAGGACATGAAGTATGGGTATCAAACGAAAAATATTGGCAACGAAATTGGACCAATTGTCCAGACATCTATTAGTATCATTAATTTCATTTTTTCGACGGTGGTCATTTGTTTTTTATTATTTATTTTTCTTTTACTAAGTCTATTTTTGTTTTTGAATGTAATTTCAATTCATTGATAGGCATTACATTTATAGTTAAAATAAATCTTGCGCTCATCATATCAATGCTTAAATTTATTTTAAATAGACAGTAAAATTAAATTCGATTTACTTTTTTATTTTATATTACTATATAATTATATTATTTTAAAGGTCAAAATATAAGACAGGCCGATGTTTTTTCGAATGAATTTTGAAAAGAACAAAATATAGGGAACCTACAGTTTTCATCATTTGGTTGGCCAGCAATTGAACAAGTATCTGAATTCTTGGTAAAACATTTTTAAAAATGAGATTCTGCTTCTTGAAATTCATCAAATATCTTACAAAAAAAAAAGAAGAACTATGTTATTATTTATTTGAAGAACGACATTCAATAGCAAGAGGAAATAATTATTTCTTCAATGATTTATCTACGTTTCAAAGAAGAATCTACGCAAGTCAATATGAAAATCTTCAGACATCATATATGTTTTTGTCTTTGAAAAGCTTATTCTTTAATTCTTTAAATACATTTATATTGATATATGATTATGACGATTAACTAGAAGAAAAAAGTTTAACAAAGCAAAAAGAAAGACACATATGCAGGAAACCATTGTCTTCTGATATGATTAAATACTCTTTGTTGTTGTTCATTATTATTAAATTGTGATTTTCATAGATAAAGCATTTTTGTACGTGATTATATCTCAATAAGATTTGCATTGATTAATTGCATGTTCTTTAATCTTACATATATTTTTGTGAATAAAAAAAATGTGTAATTTGTCTTTGATATAAGATATTTATGTTATTCGAAAAGGTTTTCTGACATATTTGAAAAATAATATTATTTTCAAGAATGAGAAGAAAAAACAACAATCTTCATGTAAGAGAAATACTTCAACATATGCAGAACTTCATGGAATATATACAAGTTTATTTGACATGTCTTACCATACTATTATCATTTTACATTATAGATCTTAATGACAAGACTGTAGAGTCGATGTGAATACTTGTCTTCAATAATTTAGAAAGTTGACAATCAACGATAAGAAAGATGTTTTTCTAGTATAGAGTAAACCATAAAAGACATCCAGATAAAAATCACATTTTTTGACTTCTTCCTTTGCTTGAAAATGCCCACTGTTGACTGATTCCCACTACTCTACACTCGAATGTTCAGTTGTCAAAAAATATGTCGAAAAAGCGTATTTGCAAAAGAAATATTCATTTTTCTATCAGATGACTGATGTAGATTTCATCTGTGCAGTTTATTCCTAGATGATTCCTCATAGAATTGATTTTACTCGAAGAATACTGAAAAAAAAAACAACAATAAACGAAATCGTAATTAGCATCTGAATGTTAAGATACGTCTTATCTCACCCTTCATTCTGGGCCTGGATGTTCTTTATAAATGGTCCTTATGTGTCTTTAAGTAACATTTCAAATTAAGTAGCTGTTAAAGTTCGTTCTTGTTCCCTTTAAATATCCAAATGTCATTTCTATAGTTTATGCGAACAACAAAATCCTAAGAATATTTAATTACAACTATGCTATTCTTTGACTGATTTCAATTACCGAAAGTTAAGATTAAGTAAACAATGGAAAAAAAAGAGAATAATTTCTGTTGAAACAGTGTCGATCTATGATGCTTATCTTTCGAAATAAAAATCATGTTGTTATTCGTGACATATCTGAATCGATTATCAATTGAAGAAAAATATCGAAAAATATCGGTTATGAACAATCTCGATCTATATTAACGATTGTTGAATTAATTGTTGATTCGATTGAAATCGTGACGTTTATTATCTTGCGAACTATTTCATTATGAGAATCCGAATTAATTTAAAAAAATAATTTTTATAATTTAATAATTTCTTGACTACATATATTAAACACATGAACAACAATTAAGAGAAATGAAAAATCCTAAAGAAATTATCATCTTATCCAGAATCACTGTTTGTCTTATGCAAAATGCTACTGGTTCACGTATATCTCATTGAATTGATAAACGAAGAGTATACATTGTTATATAGCATGTTTTTCAATGATTTCAAGTCATCACATATTTGTCAGATTCATCTTTACTCAGATGAATAAACGTTAGTGAAGTCCAATAGTAAACTCTGAAAACAATCGGCTATCAAAGATTATATTGTTGTAGTAATATAATATAAATCAATACTATAGTCATTGTTTTGTATCATTCAACACAGATGACATTTACTTCTTCGAAAATGATGAATCTGCAGTAGTGTGAAGACCCATTGAATGTTTATATTCTTTGAAATAATGCGATTCAGTCTTGATCAATTTCCTATAAATCAAAATTCATTATCATTCGAAGAATATATGTTTCATTGATAGTGATTTTCGTTCACATAAATATTCGAACAATGTATACAATCTGAGACAGTCTAATTCGA
>CAJNOL010001336.1:57308-68495 GCA_905250125.1 Rotaria sordida | reverse complement strand
AACTACTGTAATTTTATCGTAGTTACGGAAAATTTTTCTGCTTTTTTAGGATGAGTTTATTTATTTCTATGGACTCATATTTGTCATCTTCGCATACTAAAATTAATAAAATTCTTGAAATTTCTCTAATTTGTTGATGATTTCTGAGTAGATACGGAAAATTCGTGGAAATTTGACAAGAAGTATTTTGTATTCGTGTGTCATTATCTTTGGAGATTTCTCTACAGTTTCCTAGGTAGGTTTATGTATTTTCTGAAATTAGTTAGAAATTTCTTTTTCATATTTAAATAGTTGCGAAAACTGCTTAGTAATTATCTTATTTGAGGTTAGTATGTTTCAGAAATTTCCTGTATTATACTTTTAAGAAAAAAAAATGATAAATGCGGAAATTTCTTTGTAATATGCTTATTATGTGTTCGTAGTTTGTGAAATTTGATGATTTCAGAGGAAAATTTACTTCTTTAGAAATTTGAACACTACTGTAATAATCAAACAATACATTAGAAAATACGTTGATTTCATTCACAATTAATGTCGAAACACTTCTGCAATAAAATCAATAGAATACTTTGATCTTTTTTTCTTATAAAGTGTGAAACACTAGAAAGTCGAGGTGTTTTTCACTCATTTGAGGGATCGTTTTTGAATATATATAGAGATCAATAGATTTCCATACAGCGAACATTTTCGTACATTTTTTAAATAAAGCTTACAACATATTAGAAGATTCTCTGCAAGAAAATATCCTCTCACAATAGAAAACCCTCTTTGAATACACAAGGTAAAAGACAGTTTAGAAGACTCTTTACGAATCAATTTTTTAAAATGATTTTTACAACTGAGTGGTTTTTTTTAGCGCTGATATACTTATCAATACCTATACCTCTGAAAAAAAAAGAGGAACTACTATTGTTTAGTAGTATAAGTCAAATATGGACGATATTTTGCTCCATCGTCTTAGTGACATGTCAACTCTAAGTAAAACGACTTCTGAAAAACAGTTAATAGAAAAGAACAGTTAGCTAAAATATCTGTTTCTTCATTAAAAAATGTGTCTTTGGCACACTTTAATACTCCTTTGAGACATTCTATGAAGAAACTTTTAAAGATTTTCTTCACGAAAAACATAATGGCAACGGTGATAGGACATAATTAACGTAGTACACATCCAAACGTGTCACGTATGAGAGAATCTTTTTGAAATAGGAACATATTTAGTAAAATTCCGTCATCTATTACATAAAAACCATCGCTCGGTCTACACACTTTCTTCCAGAAATTCGGTCACGTTTTTATCATGGTATACCTGAAGACGTATTTTTTTTCGTAGAAAGATACGAAGGTATTTTTCGAAACAGACACAGAGAACTTCAAAACATCTTTAAAGTGTATTGAGCCGCTCCTTTTCAACTGTTTTTTTTTGTAGACAACCATATTCATTCAAGTTAACGAAGATGTAATAATTAAACTGATAGCACATTTCATCCTGAACAAATTCTATATCTATACTAGTCAAATCTCAACATAAGCAACCAACTTTAAAAAATTCTTACAAACAAATATTTAATTTTCTTTCACATTATACCAAAATAGTAAGATATGTTTGTCTGTATTGCTTGAAGAACATTCTCCTCACAAATCATTATTTTCTTTTTCTTTGCTCTAAAGTATTATCTGTTTCGCTTCTATTGTACGAGCGTGGAATAAATCGAATAAACTTGTCTACTATCCATGTCGTCAAAATCGCCTATGTTTTGACGACATTATCAATGTAATAGAAGATTCCTTTGTTACTTGTAAACAATATGACAGATTAGAAGACTTCGACTATCCTAATGTGTCGAAGGCTTTAGAAGAGTTCCAAAACTTTGACTTAAAACTTAAACAAACTATTTTTCTTTGAAAAATAAATGTGAGTTTTACAAAATCTGAGTTGAACCCATCTCTACTTTAAAGGATACAACAAGCGTTCCTAATCATCTCTTGAATCTACCTGCCGGTTCCACACGGTTGTGTAATTCTTCTATCATTCTGATGATCACGTATTTGTCTACATAATAAAAATTAGCGTGAAAGTGGAAAATAATTAGCAGATAGTGTGTGCGTGTGTCGTCAAATCAGGGCTCAATATTTAAACAGTTTTATAACAGAAGTGTAATGACATAAGTTAATGGACAGAAGAGTGACTGGGCATTTTAAGTGACAGTTTACGCTTGAAAAGCTCGAAAATGACATCGAACAGTATTACATAGCATAGAAAAAAACTCGCAAAATTTAGATTCATGCAGGTAAATATTTAGCTTCTCCTCCTTCCTATGTACCTCGCTTTGCTAAGTATCTCACTCTTCGTTCAACACGAATTTTTGTTTCGATGTTACCTTCCAGTATGATGTTCTATCTATGATGTTATTTTCTATTATCTTACTTTGTTTGAAAGAACAAGAACAGTTACGTTTACAATGTTCTTTTCGTTATTGAAAGAAAGCATTAACCTTTATATCCCTAGCTCCTTCAATCAAACATAAAACTGGTTTCGATATAAACTGAGCAAATGATCGAGAACAATAGAAAGATATAAACTATGTGAAGAAGTATTTCAGACAAAACAAATTCATTCTTACAATACTGTTTTTTTTCAACTACGCAACTATTTCTGTTTTCAGATTTATCCTCCATCACAACATATTTTTCAAACATGTCTTTCTCTGCTACAAAACGACTTGCTATCGTAAATGCTATCATTCGTATCCTAACCGAGCACGGGTCACTAAGACTTGGTGAGCTGGTTACCTTGTTGATTACAAATTATCGTGTTACTGGAGAGGAAGATCACGACTTTCGAGATGTAACTGAGACCAACATCCAGCCAATTTTGGAATCTATGCAAGATCAGCTCTTCCGCTATCGAACGAGAAACTGTGGAATTCAAGGTGCGCCTTACCACTATGCTCTTCGTACGGCCAATGATCCGAACGATAGTTTTAATACAACATATCATCGTTGATAAACCTTTACATTTTTCATTACTCATGACTGCCTTTTGTTACCTCTTTCATATCTAATATATATTTTCTTGAAACAACATTATTAAAACTATATGCGTAGGAGATATTGTATTTCTTTTTGTAGTCAGCTTTTTGACTAGAAACGTACATTCTTCGTAACAGAAAGAGAAGAGTATGGGTGTGAGTGAGGTTGTGAACAAAAATTAGATCCACATTTAGCAAATATAGCTCGTAGTCCACCCATAACTACGTACAACCACACTACCATTGCAATAATAGAACATTCTCTTTAAGTAATTCGTTGCGATATTCATTTTTGATTATGTGAAAATAGTTCGAAAATAACCAACTAATGCTTTTTTCAAAAACACTGTTTTATGATTAATTGCAAGCAATTTGAATCATTACTTTCCTCTAATATTAACGTGTAATAGCCATGAAATAAAAATTTTTATATTGGTCATAAAAATGGATTATTATCTATATTTATATTATTCTGACTGTGGCAATATTTTTCTTCTAGTGAACAAGAGTTTAACTCTTATTGAAGGGTGTGGGTGTGTTTCATTAGTACTAATTCACACCCACATCCACTTCTTCGTCATTTTGAAATTGATGTACCTTTCGATTCTTTTCTATGTCGGAATGTTTCTCAGATGTGATTTTTCTTATTTCTCCACTTTTTGATGCATGTTTTAAACTATTATGGCTTGATAATCTTCATGTTGTTGTAAAAATACGTGTTCTTGAAAAAATTCGTAGTGCCTTTGCTCGTTTTCGTCTAAATTAAGTTTTTCTATGTCACGGAACGTGGGAGCCGATGTATCGAACATAAGTGAATCAAGTTATATTGACGTTTTAACAAAGAGCATTGAATCACATAATAAAAGAAAATGTCTTTTTCCTTATTTAAATGAAACAAAAAAAAATTCTTTTGACGATAAGTCGAGAATTTTTACTGAACTTGATGCTTATTTATGTGAAGAAAGTTGTACAGAAAATTTACTTTTTTCAAAAACAAAAATATATTTATCCATGTCTATGTAAACTTGGTTTGAAATACGTGTCAGTGCCGACTACATCGGCTCCTATAGAACGTGTTGTTTTCTCTCAAAGTAGTTTTCTTTTGCGTCCACATAGAGCATCATTGACTGTTGATAGTAAAAGAAAATAAAAATAATATATTGACTTTACACTTTTGCAATATTTTATTTTGGCATATACATATAATATATAAGGGAGTTATAAGCCTATTTTTTCTCATTAAATATTTTTAGAAACTTGAAGCGATATCAGATACAACGGTAAACGCACTTCTACAATGTAAAAAAAACGCTAGAATGAAATAGCCTTTAAGGTTTTTAGAAACTTATATATAGAGCCAAAGGTTTTTGTATTCCACTATTTATTTTACAATGTACTCAGAAGGTTCGTCCTTGTACTCGTACTCGTACTCGTACTCACAAAAGTGCGTACTTGCCCAGCTCTGCTTCAACACATTATCTTCTATCATTCTAAATGATTTTTAATCGAATTTTCATCGTCAAACGATAAAAGTATTCTTTAGGTTTTTTTTTGAAGTGAAGAAAACAAGAATGACATAATAAAGTTTTCTGTTATCTTTGTTAGTTAAGCGGACCGCATAGAAAAGAAAAAAGGTTGATCAAACAAAGAGAATGGTAACTGTGATATAAATTATTGACGTCGTGATGAAAGTCACAATAGAAATATAATAACGAATAAGTTTATTTCAAAAAGACAAAAAAAAATATCAAAGTAGTTGTGAATATGGCTTTCTCTTTATTTATTGTTATTAGTTGGTTTGTATGTATACTTACATGTTATTATGTAATTCGTCCTATTTCGATTAAATTAGTTCGATTTATTTTAACAAGTTTTTTATGTATATTATTAAGTTATATCACTTGTCAAAATCTTCCTCAATTTGATTCATTGGGAACATTCACAGTTGTAATATGTTGGTTAATATCAATTCGTTTAATTTCTTTGACATCATTTTCAACAACAACATTGTTAACATTTCAAACATTTTTATTGAAAACTCTTTGGATGTGTTTTCCAATTTTACCTAGAAAAACAGCACAAAATCAATGGCCTATTATATATAGTATAATATTAATCATAATTAAATTATTAATAAATCATTGGATTTATCGATGGATGACGAAATGTGAAGTGGGAGTTAGTTATCAAGGAATTTTTATGTTTTATTTAGCTTTAATAACAATATCGTATGTTATTGAGATTGAAATGATTTTCGTTCGGATTTTAACTCTAGATAAATATACATTGGAATCATTTACCAATTTTCCAATATTTAGTACATCATTACGAGAATTTTGGGGTCGAAGATACAATCGAATTATGCATACAATTTTTAAAGAATCAATTTTTGAACCAATTCGATTAGAATTTTCATCTTCAACTATTGGAGCATTGACAACATTTATTATAAACGGTTTTCTTCATGTTCATATATGTCTTGTTTCTTTTGGTGGTAAATCATCATTATTTCCAACTTTTATGTTTTTTCTTTTACATGGTATTGCTTGTTCTATTGAAACAAAAATGAGAATTCAACTTCCTAAACCTGTTGGATGGATAATAACACATATATTTCTTCTTATTACATCACCACTCGTAGTTAATCCATTTATAGATAAGAGACCTTCATTTGTAATGCTTAATCCTCCACTATTTATCAACGTTGGATGGATACCAAAATTACCTCTACCTAATTTTTGTCCATGATAGAATATTTTCAAATATGTTTGATACAAGACAAAACAACCTACTATTTTTAATACATCAATTCGGATATTTATTCAACAAAGAAGATTCGTCTTTTTTTTTAAACTTAACTAATAAAAATTCTACTATTGATTTCTATTGACTTTGATTCATTTAATATAGAAGCGTGTCACTCAACAATATTTCAAATAACTTAAGGAATTATTAGTGATACTGATACTGATTTCCACTAACTAAAATTTATAGAGAGATGAATCCGATATACAGTTCAAAATTCTAGATTATCCTGACTTTTAGTGTTTTTCTAAAAGATAGTTGTTCTCAGTTTAATTTTTACTATTTCGATTAGAATTTATTAACAGAACAAAAGTTTTTGTACTGAAAGTGCCATTCACAAAAAAAAGTAAGTACAATTTTGTTCTATTTTAGGAGCTTGTGAATTTAAAGTGTTCGAGATTTAGTTGTTGGCAGTCTATGTATTAGATTTTTAAAGCAAGTGATAATTTAATACAAATAATACCAAAGCATTACGGTCTATTTTGATATTAATATCTAAAACATTAACATTAGTATTAATAAACGCGAGTGCTATTTCTAATAAGATATTCCTCGAGATTGTTTTTAATACACGAAAATCACTTCATTCATTGACATGATTAATGTACAAAATCTCTTAGAAAAAAAAAGATTTGCTCGAACGCCTTGATAACTTATCAGACGGTATTAAAATGTTCTCACTAGCATCTATCATCAAATCATTCAAACAACGTTTCTATTCTTTGTTGTATCGATTTTGTTTGTATTCAATAAAACCAGTTTGATTGAGTACTGTCTATTTTAGAGAAGTCTTCTAATATTCAAACAGCTACACTTTTATTTAATCATTCTAATCTAATCATGATGCAAAATTTGATTGGTCACCTTCTTGAAAAAGACCGAAACCTATTATCATTGCTATACAAACAACGAGTATCAGATCTTTATTTCAAATACAACGTTTTCAACGAGCCAATCGATTTAGAAGAAACATGTGAAAGATTATCAAGAAATAATTAATCATTTTATTTGTTCGCTGTCGAAAATTTACAAATTATTTGTAAGTACGCCGAATAACAAATTTGAGAGCATTTTTTTAAAGTTCCTTTTACCAAATGACTAAAAATGACTAAACACGAATATTCAGGTTCAGAACATGCCTAGGTGTAACACATAAACAAATTGTTGTCTGTATACTCTTATTATCAGCAACAAGAACAAGAAGGTCAATTGAGATAAAATAAGACCTTGTGAATTAAGATACAGAAAGGGTGTATGAGAATATCTCACTTTCATCAAAGATGTGATCGATATAAAAACATATAGGATAAAACAATCGTACTAGTATTCAAATATTGGTGGTCACTAACTAGATCAAAATTTTCATTCTTGGACGTGAATATCATTCTCTAGCTATGAAAATAATCGTGTTTCTCTCAGTGCTTACATGCTTTCTCCTTTGTTTTCTAGATACTCTATTTTCAATTGCAACATTTTCCCAAGCTCTCTAGTACAAAGACAATCATCATCATTGAGTTGTGCAAGCTGTTGATGAATCTAGGAGTAATTTCTCTATCGATGGAGTGCTGCTTCTCTTTGTTATAAAATCTCAAGTCTTTTTACTAATCCAACTCAAATATTGCCTCGAGAAGAACTAGGACCTATGTATTGTCATCCATGTTAAATTATAATAATTGTTTTTTTTTTGAAGGATAAAGTAAAATATTGTAAAGTTGTAGAAGTTATTAGATTTTAAAAATCAAAAACATCGGGTGGCTTGGTTTGGCCTGCAGGCCAGACCAGAAAAAAAGAAGACTGTCGACAGTTCTGTTGTGAACTATATAATTGAAGTTGAACAATTAATTTAGTAAGAAATAATTGCATGAGAATCACAGATAGTCCTGTACAACTTGGTTTATCAATCGAAAAATTGTCTATAATATAAAAATAAGTTTTGGGTGTGAGTGTGAGTTTATAAAAGCTCTACTCCGACACCGACACCACACCCACACACAGTCTCACTCACACTCAGTTTCACCTACACCCGCACCTTAGATTCGCATGAATCACATATATTAGTCAAGCATAGTTTAATGAAGATAATGGAATGTAAATAGGATTCTTTCACAGTTATTTTAGTATGATTCATATTATCTAAGAACGTTCATTAGTATGTATTAGATGAAATTTTCAATAGTTTGAAGGGTGTGGGTATGAGTGTATTTGATGTCCTCGTCCATACACGCACTAATACCTACACCCACACCCACACCCACACCCACCCACACCCACCCACACCCACACCCACACCCACCCACACCCCACCCACACCCACATCCACACCCTCACAGAATGAGCAGCCATATTCATGTCTCCTCTCCATCCACTTATTACATCTTGCGTGTAGCAAGAATGTAAGTGTGGGTAACGAATGAGCATACCAATACCAACACACATATTCACACCCACACTCGATTCAATAGGGTGTGGGTCAGTGGTGACGGAGCCCTTAGGCTTGAGAAGGCTTGAGCCTCTCCTAATGAAAGAAAGGGAAGGCTTGGGGAGGCTCAAATATTGGAAGAAATTTTACCGATCTCATCCTGAAGTTGTATTTAGCAAGCCAAAAACTCTTTGAACAAGACTGTGTTCAGCCAGATGTTGGATAGCGCCATAGGGAGTGGAGTCATTGGGCCTGAGGAGGCTTAAGCCTTTCCAAAAAACTGAAGGGAAAGGCTGGAAGAGACTCGATATCTTCTGACAAAATTTTTCGAATCTCATTCTGAATTTATACCGGATGTTCAAAAATATTATCAATATGGTTTATTTTGTATATATCTTTGTATGCACAAATACTAAAATCTTGAATTTTTTTTCAAAACATGTGATGTCAGTGATTTCTAAAATAACTACGAAAAAATCCTGCTGACACATTCTGGTTAATTTTAGAAAACTGAAATAAAAGATGTAGAAAACATTTCTACTTCCGATTATGTTGGAATCAACAAACATATTTTGAAATAATATCTATTTTGCATTTATTTTCTCACAGAAAAATGATAAAAACGTGAATAGCTTATTGTAAACGTTTCGAAGATAAAAAAAAGTATAGATATGCGAGAAGCTGAAAATTTTCACCATAATAGTACACTGAACGGACAAGAAATGGCATAATTATCATCAAAATCAAGTTTAATGTACAAAAATCCGTTACTCAATACGATGACACTATCAAAGTGTTTCGTCTCATGTTCGAAAATTATCTTAAAGATTTAGAAATGAATAACTAGGCAATTAGTCGTTTAAATAGATGAGCAAATTCAGTTCAGAAACGTGAGAAATTGTAGTATTTTGTACATCTTTGCTTCTAGCTCTCTCGAAATTGGTTAAGATAAATCAAGAGAACGTTTTGCTTCTTTGAAAAAAATCTAGGTTTTCAGAATTCTTGCGCGAAGATAAATTAGAAATATGTATGTATATTACAAATATTTTTATTACTTTCAATATAAAGGGAAGTAGCAATATTTTATACATCCTATTTAATTGTCTAAGAACCCATCAGAATCGGTCCATATGGCCTTGTGATGCAGTTGTCACAGAGAATTTAACAGCACCTTCTAGGATTCATTTTTTCAGAATATTTCTATAAGTTCCGGTACTAATGTGTTTATTCTAACATTAAATGGAAGAAATTAAGGCAAAGACGGACACCTTACTAGAGGTGAGGACTCATTCTTCTAGACCAGAGATTTTTTTTAGTATAGTTAAATTGCATTTTGTGTTATCAAACAGAGAAATTCCGTGATTTAAATGGTTCCTATGAAGACCAAACAAATAACTCCCGAAAGATTCTCAAATTCAACGGCACATCTTTTGAAAAAATTCCAATAATAAGAGTAAGAGTTAGAGAGCTAAAAAAAACTCTTCCTCCCTTTATATCACTCGACCATCACTGTCTGAAAAGATTTGAGCCTCCCCTAGGTTTGAATTGTTCCGCCGCCTCTGACTCACACCCACATCCCTTTCAAGACAAAAAAGGACAGACTTCTATTATTTAAAAACAAAAAAAAATATGTGAGATTTGATGGGGCAGAGTCACTCTGCTCTGTGGGTGTGAGTGTGAGTGGGGGTATTGCTGAAGAGAGCAGTAACTAAGGAACTGCGTGACCGACTTTTTTTGGCCACGGTCACGATCATAGTCACTGCCCATGTCGTCAAAATCGCCTAAGTTTTCGCGATTAATCGCGATTTTTCAAAATACTAACGATTAATCGCGATTACGAGAAAAAAGTTGCCGATTAATCGCGATTAATCGTCAGTATTTTGGAAAATCGCGATTAATCGTCGGTGTTCTGAAAAATCGCGATTATGAAGAAAATCGCCAATTAATCGCGATTAACCGGCAGTATCTTGGAAAATCGCGATTAATCATCAATATTCTGAAAAATCGCGATTGATCGGTAGTTGTTTTATATTATCGATACAGCACGATTAAACTGGCGATTTATTTAACTTAAAATTTTTTGACTCAAGCTAAGAAATTATAGCAATGCTCGGTCACTTCCCATGTCATCAAAATCGCGTTCGTTTTGGTTATTAATGGCAATACCAAAAAAATCAGCAATTAATCGCAATGTTTCAAAAACAAGTTTGTTAGTTATGTCGATAGAAAAGTAAATAGAATATATTATTTTATTAGGACTGAAAGTGTTTTTTAATTCTTTTTGTCAAAATATTTCCATAATTTTCATACCAAAATTGTGAAGCGAAAATTCAGAATGAACATTTACTGGTAGGCAGATTTTAACCAATAAAAAAATATATACAATCCTTATTATTTATTTTTCGTCCTCTTTATAGTGTACATCGTCTTGATCTATCCAAAAAAGTGATTGTAATTCTATATTTTTTGAGCGATGAAATGCGTTTTTTGTCATGTTTAATCGAAGTGTTTTTCAAAAGAGTTTTAGCGCCATTTTATTAATGCCCGCATATTTATCATAAGATAAATAATTTTTTGTCTATTTTATATTTATAATAAAAATGAGCAGTTTTTGAATAGCCAAATTTAAAAAAACAATATGAAAAATTTTTAGAAAATGCAGTAATAATCATTATTTAAATATTTTATTCTATTCAATTACATGAAACAGTAGAATTTTCGACCAGTGTCAGCTGGAACCAGTTAGTAAATTCGGTCATCATCGGTACATAAGAATAACGAACATCAATTCATCACCTAATAGCACATCACTTGAAAGACAATACACAAATCCAATTATTAATCCAAATTATTAAGTTCAAGTTTTAGGAACTGCAAACATATAGTCATAATTTCAAATAGATAAACTTGAATATAAATAAAAGTCATATGAAA